>JABFPB010000806.1:0-31352 GCA_022817645.1 Ceratoteleas bidentatus
GCGAAATACTCGAGGCCTTTGCCGAGTTGGCGTTCTTTCTAAGGTGAAATCAAAGTGGGGCGAGCTGGTGGGGCGCATCGCTCGACGAATACCGGAAGACGCCTCGAGAATTCCGCCACCATGAAATCCGACGTTCTAATGTTTCGTACTCGCGATTCCTTTCGCGGCGACGTGCTTCCGGTGGCGCCCCGGAATCAATAATGCCCTCGTTTTAACGAGACGGCGAAGATTAATTAGATGAGAATTAATATCCATTTGCCGGCGCCGTTGCTCACTTTGGATTAACGTTGTTGCTGCCTCTTTAGCGTTTTTTGTTGAATACGCATTAAACTTTACCTCTGCGCGGATGAATGAGCTTTCCGGCTGATTGCATTCATTAGCACGTTTCCGGGGCGAAACAAATTGATCTGCTTCAAATCAATTCGCCCATTCCGCCTGCTTTATAACATTTGATTTTAAATTATTGTCGCGGGGGGTTGTGTTTAGCGTTTCGCAGCCCCTCGGCTTTATCGCGTTTAATTAATTCGCTTCAACGTTAATTATTCGTTTACGCTTGTTACCGAGAGGTCAAAAATTTGCAATCCCATTTTGAAGTGTCTCCCGCAAAATGCTCGGTCGGTTATCAAGGCTCATTTGTCAGTGATAATGCAATTTACCTGGGGTGAAATGCATAAGTCAGTTTAGGCTAGTGTCGCAAAGTACAGTTTATAAAGTGGGAACAGATTACGCTCGGCCGATACTATTTATAATGTCTTTCGAACGTGAGTTCATAAAGTGCGCGTAAACTTTTGTTATATTTCACTGTCAGAAAAACAGTAATCTGCTGAGGTGGAAATCACCCTAATATTTCCCGTTCGATAGCGGGTCCCCTATTAAGTGACTTCTGCGGAATTGGATTAGGATTGCAGCGTTTAGTAGCTCCGTTCCAGTTCGTCGTATTATCATGTAACAATTAATGTCACTTTTTTTTGACACATTAATTACGATAATCCGAAAACGAACAAGAAGACGCACATTGGACCGATGTACAAACTACGTATGCGTTACGAAAATCGTAATTGGGCCGTTGAAACGATCGCAGTTGGAACAAGTGTAATAATTAATGTAAGTTGTTACAACTTTGCGCCGTAGCAACGCGAACGAAAATTCCGGCTATAAACGGAAATTTCGGCTACTTGAGTTGAGCGCAATTAGAATGCCGAGCGCTAAAAATAGCCATAGCCGCGCGCTCGTAATAAACTTTACGCCATTATTGCATTAGAGCAAAATTCCATGGCAGGAGTCCCGCGGACAATAATTTTTAGTTCGACAATTAACGCGATTTTTATTGTTCGGCGACGCGAGTATATCCCTGGCAATCAGGTTATTTCCGTTGTTTTTGGACGCGCACGGATGGCAGTGATTAACGCTCGAATACATAAGCGTTATTAAACGCGATATACGACTGCCAAACGGCTTTTATTTATGTCAAATAATACCTTACGGTGATAAATTCGGGTATTATTGTATAAGATAACGTTCGAATGCCGCGTTGAAAAGGCAGACAAACCGTTGAATGGCGTTTTTTATAAATCTAGGCGCGTTATCATAAAGTTCTGTGACGCACGTGAAATAATTTCAAATATCAGGTTATTTCACTCACAGTGTCATTATTGGATACCTGATCCAAATTTAAAATAACGGGTATCATAAATTATATCGTATTAATGATTCAAAGGCTGCCACGTTGTATTAAATATTAAAGTCACTTTCGCGGCAGCTGCGCTGTCTTGCGTAATTACAATTAAATATTCGAATCTAATAAATTTCGTGCAAAGAGATTGAAGCAATACTTTTACAAAGTACTACTTCTGTTTCATTTACGAGGTGCAACGAATTTTTTTTTACAATTTCATCTGCTTTCACATTCCAAAACGCTCCGGCGACGCAAAGCGCAAAACGAACCTAAACGCAATTCCGCCACGGCTTAGTCACAAAACATTTTTTGCGGTTCTAAATGAACGAACAGTCGAAACGACGGGAATTCTCGCCGAACAAATCTAAAAAATCAGACCCCACGTCCCGTTCTTTTAACCTTTATTAAATCCAGATTTAACAAAGGCTTAACTAATTGCTTCGCATAGCCGGACATGTTTTTCCTCCGACGCCGTTCATCTGTTTGCTTCTAGTTTCGAAAAATCACGATATTCTCCCCGCACAATATCGCTTCATTAAACTTGAACCTCGTTAGACTTTTCACACTCTCGCTCGGATCAAAGTACCCCCCAAAAATTGACCGCAATTGACATACTTTCCTACGGTCAGTTCTCGGTCTTCCAAATTGGAATTAAGCCGAAACTTGGAAACAAGATATCGCGTTAATGGCGAACGACAGATTCCCAGCCATCCAACCAGCGGATCATGTGAAAGCAGTCCGGTGCCTTTTTTCCGCAAAACTCGGCAACTACGCGCCGAAAATCGCTTCCTCGCGTGAGAGCACTTAATGACAATTTTGCCCGCAATCGAGCGACCCTCGTCGCCCAAGATTGCCGTTAAGTTCATTGGCCACGGTGTAAAGATTCAGCGCGTCCTTGGCCGGGATACTACGACTCGCCCTTTGGCGTCGCATAATCACGCGCGATGCTTTATGTTCCAGCCCCTCCAGGTTCGAGAAATAGGCCCGGAAAGATGTTACAGAGTTCGTCAACTCGCCGTCTGGAGCACGATTTGCTGCGAAAAACTCGAGGCCTGCGTCAACCTTGCCCTATGTCTCGAGAGTGGACGATTTGTTGCACGGGATATTGGTAAAGTTGTTCGGCATTTGCTTACGACTGAGATTGTACTGCAGAGTATTGGGAGGACTTCGACAAAAGCCACGAAAAATTCGTACAGTTTACGAGATATATCGCAAAAGCTACGAAAAATTTGGACACTTTACGAGATATATCGCAAAAGCTACGAAAAATTTACGAGATATATCGCAAAAGCTACGAAAATTTCGTACACTTTACGAGATATATCGTAAAATGTACGAAGTTTTCGCAGCTTTTACGAATTAGTTTTCTTGGTACAGATGTAGGGGGTGTGTTAAAGAAATTAAATTATTAAGCGGTAACGAACAAATA
Source organism: Ceratoteleas bidentatus (assembly GCA_022817645.1). Taxonomy (NCBI): domain Eukaryota; kingdom Metazoa; phylum Arthropoda; class Insecta; order Hymenoptera; family Scelionidae; genus Ceratoteleas; species Ceratoteleas bidentatus. The sequence continues at coordinate 3,105 of JABFPB010000806.1, forward strand.
TGCAAAATCCGTTGACGATATTGGCGAACATTGATAACTGGAGGAATACCTTGCCAACATTTATCGGTGTTGTGCATGTAAATTAATTAAAGATGTTTTCTCCCGGAAATATCGATAACAAGTTATTCTTTTATTAAATGTTCAGTGCCAAGTTATGATTGTTTAATAACTTTCAGGGTGTATATGGATGTATCGCTAAGCATTTAATTGTTCCAAACTGATTGGAGAAACGGGACACGGATTTCATACATAAACGTTTCGATTATTGATTTTGCGCTGTTCAATTAACGAACTTAACAATAATAAAATACATTGGCTCATTATCATTTGCTTATCCAATTACAGCACGTACATTATTTAGCATAGTGGGTAAATGCTGTATGTTATTATTTATTAATAGAATTAAAAAGTCAAGAGTGTACTTTGTTGGGAAGCATTGAAATGGGATATAATTGTTGATGTATTTTCGTTGGGGTTACAATGGCGGTAATGGATGTTTTTATTGAATAGCAATACATCTAAGCAAAACATTACGTGCAATGAAAATAGACACTGATTGTTAATTTGGTTAATATTTTCAATGTTTTAAATGAGTTTTGAGGAACTTTATACCGTTTTAATATATGCAATCAAACAGATATATACATAATATATGTTTTGAAAATATATAGAATAATTTTATAGATATATGAAGGTACTAATTATATTAAATATTATATTATGTTATTTTATTATAAATATTAACTGAATCTAAAATTCTGCTTTCCAACATCAAACGAATTCTCGAACGAACGCAACTAAAAAAACGTTATACGGTTCAGAAAAATGATGTCGCCAAAATGATACAATAACAATGAAATATGTGAAAGATACTACTGGATAAGAAAAGTGATTGAAGTTTCCCAATGCTGCACAAATATCTAGTTATCCATAATATACCCACATTGACATACTCATGTTCCAATACGTTTTTACTCGTTTTGTTAAAACGAATACTCAATTTGAAACCTGGATTTTTCGAAGCAATAAATGTACATCGTTGAGAATGTAACCTAACAAATATAATTTAAAATTATATAACAAAAATAAGAATATTGCTTGGGAGAAACTTAAACATAATCATCAATACCAAATTCCAGTTTCTGATTGACGCTAACAGTGCAACAAATAAATCAGATCATTTAATGCATTTCACACATTTTTCGAATTGTAACTTCCCTTCGCATTCACACGGATGATAAAAATAATATAAAACAGTCAGAAACCGCAGGATACATTACACTAAATCATTGTGGAGGAAGAAATTCAATTTAAAGACGTAATTTCTTTTCTGGACTGTGCCAAAAAACGTATGAAAAGACCGCTCACTAAATTGCATCGAAATATCATTTATCTTCTAACATTTTGTGTGTCGAACTTGCCGTTGCGTTTTTTCCCTTTTAACTTTTCGCAATTCAATTATATAGACGGGCATCCCGACGGAGATGATTAAAGTCCAATTTTTCTCCCAATTCTGTGCACTTAATTTCACTCGTTCAATAATTAATAAAGTATGATTCGGCTTTGAAATATGCCGCCACGTCACGTTTCCATTTGTTCGGTCGCGCTAACGCTCCGAATGTTTTTCTTGTGGAATATTATCGCATCGCGCGCAAAACCGTACACACCAACGCAATAACGATTCCATTATTTTTACGACATTCGTAAATCCACGGAATCATGTTAAACAGTCTCAAATCTGAAATGGCCCCTTTTTAAGATAAGGCGGTTAATAACGATACTCTCATAATTAGCCATAAATTTCAACTTAAATCCTAAAAACTCGCGCTTAATAAAACACAGCGAACCTCCCGACTGCTTTTTACTGCTGGCGTTAACTTCGTTCATAATTCCCTCTGATCGTTCGGCAACAAATCTCCGACTATCTCTGATTTTCTAACTCGGATTTTACACATAAAAATTGCATTTCAACCGACGGAAGCAAAGTGTCGGAAGATTAGGGGGCGTAACGTGCTGTAATATCGGGTCCTTGAGTACACCCGTTACTCTGGCCGGCCAAGCTGGATTCCTTAAAAGCACTTGAGATGCCCACGTTTATTGAGAATCCGTACTTCAATCACGAGCCAGCGTTCTCGAAATATAAACAGAATATCGACAACCACTCGAGAACGTCTGGAATGAAACATCCGTCGGTCAAACTGTGGTCATGACGTTTCAGGTGGAGCTGACCCGGAGCGGATGGCGCCGCCAAAAGTCGAGGAATACGTCAAGCAACTGTTCGCTGAGAGCTGCGTTAAGGTGATGTCTTAAGTTTGCTGCAACGGAGTTAGGAACTTTGTTTATATAAAAATGTTTACTTAATATTTTGCAATAACCTGACCATAGCGCGATTCTGTGTTTATGGAAGGATATTCCTGCCCATATAAACATTGAACATGGAATCGATGTGGATTCTACGTGGAGGAACATTCGGACGTAGATTCGATGTAGATACCACGTCGAATCTACGTGTCCTAGAGGTGTGTCTGTTAGTGGTTATAATCTAACATCTGCAAACAATGGGTTTAGACAATTAATGTTTCCGCCATTTTTTCCCACCTCGAAAACGCGGATACATTAATCTTCTGCAATTAATTGTAGATTACAGTTGTGTTGTGCGATACGTATGTAAAAAAAGTGAGAGATTCGCGATATGGTCGTTAAATGGAGATCCACGTAGAAATTCAATCGCAATTTAAAAAATCTGTAATGTCGGTAATCATGTTTGAAACTCGGCCTTAAGGTGGAAGTGGTGAGTGACGAGAAAAAGCTGAAGGAAGAGTACCCCTTGTTTGCGGCGGTCAATCGGGCAGCATCAGTGATACCGCGGCATGCTGGACGGATTATATACCTAACATACGAGCCGCCGAACCCCTCGGAAGTTACGGAAACGATATTCTTAGTGGGCAAAGGCGTCACTTACGACACCGGCGGCGCTGACATCAAGATCAATGGCGGTATGGCGGGCATGAGCAAGGACAAGTGTGGGGCTGGAGCCTGCGCTGGGTTTATGCAGGTAAAGGGAGGGCTGAACTGGAAAAATAGTTATTTAAAATAGTTATTTAAATATTTAACGGTATTTAAATATTAAATTGGGCTGGGCGAACGTAATTATATTTAATTAATTTATATTTTTGTTTCTGGAATATGAACATGGATATATGTCACATTTATATCGGTTTTACATTGTTTTGCGATAAAGTGCAGATTAATGGTAGATTACTCAGGCAGGTGTCAGATTATTTTTATGCATAAATGTTGGTCCAACAATTTTGAACCAGCGTTGTTTTTTATGTGGCTTGAATTTGTCATTGTTTATGAGAGAAAATGAGAAAATGGGAGTAGACTAAATTTGTATGAAACTTGATTGGGTTCAATATGATACTTTTAGGTAGATGGTATTATAGAATTACATTTTGTAATACTAGCAGTAAAAAGAGATAATCGGTGTATGCCCGTGTTAAAGTTCCTAAGAATTCTAATTTATTTAAAAAAAAGATTGGAAACATTTACGATTGAAAAATAGAAATTTCCCAGACATCCAAAATATTTCATACGAATATAGCGTTGGAATTAGAATATTTAGTTCACTGTATACAATTTATATAGAAAATGGGATGAAACATTGAAGAATATTTAATACATTGGCTTCCCAATAAAATAGTTTGATTGTAAATAACAATGTTTAACGTATTGAAAAATTTCTTTTTTCCTGGATTCCTCCAAAATATGGGAAATTTTGCGTTTTTTACGCCAGATTCAATAGAAAATAGTAAGAACAAAACACTTTTAACATATATTTATATTTATTTTTTAATAAAAACACTGCGGAGACATGACCTCGCTATGTTACGGGACCAAACAGATCTCTTTACCGCTGGGCCAAAGCGGTCATATGAATGACAGTAAATCTTTTGTTTTCTGAAATTCCATTAGTCATATTGTATAAAACTTAATCCTTTGGATTTTGTTAAAAATTTCACAATCACAAAGGTTTCCAGTCATTTTTTACTGATTAGAAAGTGTAACCTTTAATACAGGCGAATGTGCATTGTTACAGGCGAATGTACATTCTTTTGAATGTAAACCATTCAATTATATACGCGTTATTAAATAATAGTGTACAAAATTAATTTGGACGAATTCTGACATTACGAGTCTAAGGCTGTGAGTTGAAGCTCTAATTCGACGCCTCTGTTCCAAACTACCCCAACTGAGATTTTCAGTTGCAAATTCCCATACTAATATCTGAGTTTAGAACGGAGGCGTCGAATTATGTTCAGTATACACCCAAAAAACATTACTTTTAATCAGAAATGGACATATTTTTAATACAAAAATTAATTTTAGTTTATTAAATTTGTAAATTTATCGGAAGCAAGTCCATGGAGAAAAAAATTAGGTTATTTTTTAGCTGACCTAATTATATGATTGTAGCAACAAAATATTTTGGTTACGACATTTTAGACACAGAAACCAACTGATTTACTTTACCAACTGGTTGCTTCTAACAAATATTTGGTTGTCACTACTAAATCGCTTTAATTAAATCGTTTGGTCGGGGTAACACAATATTTTTTCTCCGGGTAAGATACTTTGATAAAACTATCTTAATTATCGGAGTATTCCTGATAATTTAGATAAAATTATCGAATTATCACCACGATGATAGTAATTTTAACTAATTTTGCCCAATTACTAAAAAACTGATATATTAATTGAAGGGAGCTCAGAACCAGGGGGCAGGGGGGAGACCGAGAGAGGCCAAGATCAAGATTAATAAAAAAATTTTTTAGATTAAAACAATTTCAATTTTTTTCATACACTATTTGATTTTTTTTAAATCTTCAAAAAATACTTTAAGGTCGATTATGCCCACATCTGATTATAACTAATGTACATAAAATATTTATTTCTAAAATGTAAAGATTTACAATAAAATGATCACTTTAGAGTGTCATTATAAAAAAAGGTGATCTTTAAAACCAGTGAATTTCGCGTTTACTTTTTCTTAATCTCGAAACGAGTGTACCACCTACCCTTCCCTAAAAACGGAACACAACTTTTCATAAGACAGAAAGCTTTTTGTCAATCGCTGTGAGCTGTTCAAAAATGGATTCTGGTATTGTATCGCTTTAACAGTAAAATATTTTGAATTGTTAGAAAATCCTCATGAAACTCTTGTTCGTATGAAAATTTATTGTTTAAATTTGTAAATAATTAACTATTTGACCGAATAAATAAGTTACCGGTTTGAGTATATATGTATAGTAAATTTTATAATTCGAAATGTAAGTGTAACTTCTAATAGTTTGTATTTAATTGGTGATAATGTTTATACAGTTTAAATATTGTTATTAGATATCGTTAAAATTTAAATTAAAAATATTTCGGAAAATTCTCAGCGTATAAAACATTTTTGATATGTTTACACATCTGAATTAAAAATTAAATGGTTTTTTCGTTTGTATTATGGCTTTAAAAATATTTTAGAATTATTCTAACCAGATGAAACACGCTAAAATGCTTTAATGATCACCTTCTCGAAAAGTAATTACATCAACAGCTTTACTTACATCACGTAATTTTCTGGTAGAGTCTGTGCATATGATTTCGGTCGTCAAATGAAATTATTTTGCTACGTAAATATTAGGTATATATATTGTGGTAGCCGTAGTTTACAATTCCTATAATATCTTTGTAATTACAGTAATTAACATAAGTAATTAATGTGGAATGCATACTCCTGCTATTATTTTGAAATATGTTAATGACTTTATACTTTGTTGCAACAGTTCCACGCATGTTCACACATTCTTTAGCTATTGTCACCTATATTTTTGTTTATAATATATATTGTTATTCAGTATTAATTTTAATGAAAGATAATATTAATAACTCTACCCTTCTAATTTACACAGCCATTTCGATTATTCAGTAATTAAGTACGCTTAAGTCGCTTATAATTGGATTTCGAATGAATACAATGGTACAATAAACTATTTGAAAATAAAAGAAATTGTTCGATGATTTTATCCGGAATGATAATAATCTGGCACGGTCTACCATTTCCCAGCGGAGTTTGGCACAGAAAGACAATACTTTGATTCGTTAATGTATACCACAATTCAAGTAAATCACCTTTTGTGGAACCATGACGTCAGATTACAAACCAAGCTGCTAAAAAATTCCATCAAATCAGTTTGCGTATAACCTCTTTTCAAAATAATGTAAATCGTAAATCGCAATCCTTTTGTAACTCGGTTGTTATTATCGCAGAATACATTAACAATGTAGCTGGAAAACGTTGCTTTTAATCCCGATTTCTGGCTTATTAATTAATTTCGGCTCTGTAAATGCAGCGATATTTCGAAACGCTGGAATTAAAAGGTTCAATTAGAATGGCATAATTTATTTACAAGAGGTAAATTATTTTTCTATTACCACGTTGCGGTACAGCGTGTAATTTAACAGGTATGGCAGCCCTTGCATCGCGCGCTTGTCTTGAAAGTGTACACTTTACATTTTGAAGGGAAAAGAATATTTCAAGGAAGATATTTCCGAGTAAAGGGATGTACTTTTGGGAAAATACATGTTGCGTCCTTCAGTTTAATTATTTTAAAGAGGGTTGTTACACTTTACAAACTATTAATTCAATATTTACTTATTTAAATTCATCCCAATCAATAAATTCAGAAGTCTGAATTGTTTCTTTTAAACGCACAAAGTACTTATCGCAAAACAACGTAAAACTTTTCACTTCAGGTTTCTTGGCGCAAAACAAATATTTCAGTACACGTAATACAGAAATAGATTTCCACTTTCGTAGTTTAATCCATCATTTGGCGGCAAAATTCTACTCTAATCCAATCCCTAAGGTTGACTGAATTCGCCAGCCAGTAGTGGCAGGATCATCCTTCAACAACTTTACGGCGCAAAATTTTCTCCGCGCCATCCCAAAGCGAATGTTATTTTTCAAAACGTTCTTCTACTCTTACACACTCCACAAAATAAGGGCACAATCAACGATCCTCGGCAGTCCCACGACTTATCAAACACATGACACATATCCCCAACCTCTTCTAAAGTAACTGAATGTTTCAAGGGCACACATTACGCGGTCGACAAAGCGAGCCTTTTTACTCACCGAATTCTAATGAAAACAAGGGGCTTATTCAGAAAGTTGGAAACTACCGATGCATTATGCATCCCGCGAGAAAAACGCATCAAATTATCGCGCCGGGAAGCAGCGAGATTTGAACCGCGCTCGAGTCGCGCTCAACTTTTCGGGAATAAAATATTTATCGCAATTGAAACAGCGCCATAACTTGCGCCCAATTTACATATGAAATCGCGCAAACGCGAAACACGCGATACATTATAATTGTTTGCTCTCTTAACTACCCAAAAAGCTCGTTCAACTATCTCTGTTATCCCAGCGAAACCAATCTAAGGTGAAACAAATCAAATCGCACGTTTAATTGCAAATCCCCCGTTTGCATACCCGAATCGTCGATTCGAAAAGTTGGCGCTCGGATACCATTTTCCCGGTCTGTTCGGCGAATTGAATTCGCCTTAATTTCATCGGCCTTTTTGCTAAATCCGCTCGCCAACTGAGCCAACCACTTGCCCGGCGAGCTGCTGTTTATTATGTCATAACTGCGCGGGTGCAACGACGCGCGTGGTTTTAACGTCCCTTCATACTCTGAGCCACAGAATATCTTGCACGGATTACCCTCCGCTGTTGCAGGTGACAAATCTACTGCAGCCGAAGACAGTAAAAGTTGTGGCCGCAATGTGCGTCGTGCGCAATAGTATCGGGGAAAATTGTTACGTCGCCGACGAAGTGATAACGGCTAAGTCCGGTCGTCGCGTTCGCGTCAGAAATACCGACGCCGAGGGCCGGTTCGCGATAGCGGACGCGCTGTACCATATGAAGGAAATGGCCCTGTGTTCCGTAAATCCGCACATTTACACGATAGCCACTCTCACGCGGTTCGCTCGACTTTTAGCTGGCCCGGGATATACTGTAAGTAATGCGACTTATTTTGCCACACAATTCACATTTCCCGGTCGCTGCTCCTTGCGTTTCCTTGGGAATCCAGAACCGCGGGTTAACTCGCATTAAACATCAGACCCAGGCCGAGAGAGCCCGATTTACGCCAGCCAAATATTAAAATTGAAATTAAGCGAGCACTTTGTTCCAGCGCCGAATAGTCCGGCGAAGGCATTAGCGTTCGCTTAACATCTGGTCTGTTTCCGGTCTGATGGTCAACGACATTTTACTTATTACAGTACTTCACTTTTCGCAATACTTCATTTCCCTTGCACGTTTATTGTCTAGACGCTTGGCAAATGTATTGAATGAGGAAGGGAAACGGATATCGTCTCCGTTTTTATTCGGTTCCGTCGCGAGTCTTTTTCCAACCGCGAACTTTAACCGCCCCTCGAAGGGTGAATTAACGACTTCATTAGCAACTCGAGCTGTTGGCCGGATAATGTTGATCCGTTAATTGTCTGCAAATATAATCCAACTGTTCGCCGCGGACAGAAAATTTCGGCAAGAAGGCGAGCTTAATCCGCACTCGCTTAACTCATTCGAAGGAAGTTCTGTATAAATGGACCGACCAAGTTTACGTTACATACTGACTGTTTGTAATGTTAAGCGAAGCTCTAATGCAGTATCCCGGCGAATAAAGTGAAGATCGAAGTTGGTCATTTAAAAAATAACGCGCGCTACTTTTCTATCGGCCGTAAATTAACTGTCTTTTGACTCTTAATGGCTTAATTAGCCACGCAATTGATTGCCTCGTAAGCATGTTTTTCTCGTGCCGTATCCCATTGTTTGGCATACCGCTTGCAGATGAAAAATATAGCGCGTTTTGATGTTTCCTGTTTCGATATTATCGGTCACTACCGCCAATATTGAATATTTAATTCATTTTTATACCTGCAATAGTATTCAGACGAATAGAAAAATGCAGAGAAAATTCCGCGAAGGACGAAAAGCCTGACATTCATAAAGCTGGATCCTAAAGGTATATTAAGCTATAAATTTGTCAATCTTGTTTCGAGATTTTTGCTTTTGATGTCTTTACGAAACTTTGTAATTCTTTCGTTAAACTCAAAGAAGCAGGTTGTTAAAATTACAGGCAAGATTTTATTTACATCGAAAACAAGCTTCTATGATGCACTTCTGAAATTCCGTTTGAATTCCATTATACTAAAAACAAAGAAAGTTTTACACAATTTCTCATCGTGAAATCATATACCTGCTGGTACAAAGAAGTGCTAAATAGTTTAATTGAGACTTTTTATATCAAAATAGGAATTAATTAAGTTACAGAGTGCATTTAATCTGGTAAAGAGATTCAAGTAACACTAGACATTTAAAATAAGTAAATGTAAAAACTAATAAATTGAGGAAAATATTTTGTGAAAGGAACCATTGTGTTTTTATATATTACATTTCTGTTATTGGTTTTGTAAAAAATCGCTTTTTCCAATTATTTATTCAGGAACTGCAGTATTTCTATAACATGTTTGCAGAATGAAATTGCTTTGCAAACTAATATTTTATACCAAATGATATTATAATTAGAATAAAAAAACTTCTGCAAAGTTATCTTTGCCCTGAAACTTCTCGCACTTATACGGCTCCTGCAGTCCGGATTTCCCATTTTGGAAGTCGCAAAAACTTAACCACGCCGCTAAGTGACCGACTCACGTCCTGTATCGCCATTCATAAGTTGCAAGTGCAAGGATGCTTTTATAGCCACAAGATGGGACGTGAGGTTATTCTGCAGTGAGATTAACTTCTCGCAAGATCCAAAATGAAGTTGGAAATACTAAATCGGATCGCTCGGTCTAATCGTTTGAATATTAATTAACTTCCCCTAATCCAATCCTGCCTTAAGATTTAACCCCAAAAATATCACCAATACATCGCAATTCACTCTCGCGTTCACAGACCCGACACTAATGCCCCTAACAATGCCTGCCAAATTCGAACCAGAGTTCATTAGTATTCACTTCATCTTGGTCTTGCAGCATAATCGCAAGCGGATGTCAAAACTAGCAAGGATTTGGCACGAGACTGTAGCTATTTTCCGATTCATTTCTCTCAATGACTTGAAAAATGGTGCTTTTCAATCTCAGGTCGTCATGGATAATTCCGTGGCTTTCGCGGAGGGTAACGCGCAAGAGTTGCAGCAGTGCGGCGAATTGACCGGTGAACCTTTCGAGCTTGTGCAAATTCGGCGCGAGGACTTCGAGTACCACAAGGGCGATGCTGAGGGCGACGACGTGATTCAGTCAGAAACGAAACAAGAGAAGCAGCTCCGCGGCTGTCAGCGTCCGGCCGCTTTCTTGATAATGACATCTGCACTGGACGAGGTGAGCTACGCCCGAGCCGAGCGGGCATAATTAACGCCTGTCTCTCTCGCATCGGTGACACTGCGTGTTAGCGCACACATCGCTCTATTTGGCGACGCAACGGTGATCTGTGCCCACGGAATCCAGAGACGACATGACCGACTCGTTTTCGACGCGACGAGTTCAATCGTGCTCGTTCCTCCATGTTTTTGCGTCCATTTCTCGCGAGCTTTCGTGCGTCCGTCGCTCCCTTAATTACGGGACATTTAATTGTCCGTCGGCGCGCTCGCTTTCCGAAACAACGTCAAATGTAACGCTGATGTTGATCCATACTTGACTTGTTTCTATTATCAAACGCACATCGTCCGCACATGTGCATGCTTCATCATAGCGGATGCTCTCAAATATCGCCAGCACATGACGCCATCCACTATTGCCAGCATGTATCATATCCAGCTGGCTGACACTTAATTCTAATAATCATTTGCTGGGAAGCTCATTGATTACGTGTCATTGCGCGCCAATATATCGGATAATAAATTCATAAAGTGCCCATAAGGGGGTGATTGATTTCGTTAATAGGCAATTTGGGCTCGCAGCTCCGGGCGTGGCGGAATTGCGGTGACGAAGGAGCGAAGCCGCTAAGGGCGGGACGGGCGCGTGAGCAAGAAGGGTAACTTAATTTTGAAATGAAACGGCTTCTAAATAAACTCGGCAACAATGGCCCGTGACGGCTAAAACAACTGAGTCTGCGCGTCGAACAATTGCTTGCGCGGCATTCATTTCCAGGCATAATGGTTGACAGAAATGAATTGGGGCGTTGTGCCGAGTGTGGCATTGTATCAAGAGCACTTCCGCTAATTCGAAAACGCTGAACCCTCGATTGACCGAGCGTTCAGGCCGCTGCGCGGAAAACTAATCTGCAATGCTTTTATTTTCAGCATGGCAGGAGCGCGAAAAAACGTTTAAAGTACACCCATTTGGACATAGCGGGCAGCGAGGCCGCGAACCCGCGAGAGACGTTGGGGTCGCCTGTGGTCGCACCCCCAGTCAAGCACTTAGTCGTACACAACAAAATAGCGTATGTCTATTCGTGGGAGAATGCGAACGTTAGGGGAAAGAGAGTGGAGGGGAGGATACTGTGGTTGATTAGAGTATTTTAATTGGTGTGATTGTTCCATAGAAAAAGTTGTGATTATGCTGAGATCAGGGCCTGATCAGGATGCCACATCACCTGATGAGAAACTCATCAGGCATCCATATCAGGTCCTGGATGTGGGCATGATGAGGAATCCTCATCAGACTGATATTGTCCCGAAAAAATATAATGACTGAGACGAGAACTGAACCGTCGATGCTCTTTGTAATCTGTCTGATCTGTCCCCGAGCTATTGGAACATTATACGTATGAGTGAATGTGATATGAATATCATACTACCAGGTTATGATGTGGCTTGCCTTATCATGTTAGCCTCTGATCATCAAAATTACCTGGTTATGACCTGATCATTTTTCCTGATGAGGACCTAATGTGGCATGCCACTGACGGGGTATGCCGCATCAGGGCCACACCGATTCCAATAGTTACATTCAACTCAATGCCTCACTGATATACCTCATAAGGGCCTCGTATGGTTTTGAACAGGAATTCTTTGATCATGTTTGCCACATCAATTCCTGGTAAGGCCCACACGTCTCATGTGGCATAACATATTATATTTTCTACTAGGGTTACTATGTGGATTCAAACCTCCTGAAATTGGCCCTTCAGAAATTGTACAACTTCAGAAAGTTATCACATGGAACCTTGCGGAACCTTCTGATTTTTCGATATTCTGACTAGCCAATCAACGGTATGTTTACATTTGTCGTAACACTGTCAATTTCAGGAGGTTTCTACTCTCAAATTCTTGAGTGTACTACGAAAGGTGGCGGTTTGGACCTGGAAAATATCGGGAAAATCGAATTTCAGGATTCTAAACATAATGCTTGCGTTGAGGTCATTAGGCTCTTAGGTTGCTAATCAGTTTGACCTTTAGAAACGTGATAGTGGTACCCTGATCACGCCCATATCATATCGTCATCTCATTATTTGCCAGAAATACAGCAGAGTATTTCTGTTTAAGAAATGCTCTACTGAATAGAAGCCCGCCTCCGGGGCTGTACACAGAAAACAAGATTATTAGCATAACAATTCGAATTGTTAGGTTGACAGTCTTCGATTGAACTTCAATAATTTCGGTGTAATTACCCTAACTTAACATTATCGTTATTGGGACTAGCGCCATTTATCACCATATATTGGTGATAAATGGCGGCAATAAAGCACAGCCAGTCAAAAGTGGTAGATGAACAGAAAACGAGAAGCTTTCCATTCATCTACCACTTTTGATTGGCTGTGCTTTATTGCCGCCATTTTATCACCATATCCTGCTAGTCCCAATAAGAATCATAATATACGTTGGGATATTTACAGCGAGATTTTCTTCGTGTACACATTTATATTAGTTCAGAGTATTTTCAGCCTATTTTCAGGCCAACAAAATTTGAGGTGGAACGAAATTTTGAGTTGCGATTTTCAGCCAAATTTTGAACGGGGATAATCTTACATTTCAGAAAAACTGTCTTTCCAAATCGACATTTACCCAAATGGCACTATGTTGCTATTTTACATAAACGCACTATCTAAGCCCCGTGGTGAAAAAAACTGTTTCAATTTTTAAGTAAAATTGTACAAGTGGAACCGGTGTAAAAAAAATCATAAACATTTCCTCCCCTTTGAACGTACATTTACATGAAAATTGATACGACAGACTCTTCCAAAAAAAAGTCGAATAAAATGTATTACCTAAAAATTCTCGAAAATTGTGATGCGCAAATCTGAATTCGGGGTGACCGAGAAAAACGATACTTTTTAGTCGGGATGACCTTGAAACATTCGGGAATGCGATAAAGCTCTGCGACTGGTCACCCTGAATAATTTGGCAAAATAAATAAGCCATTATATTTGCAAGAACAGTGAAACTAAAACTGAATAGTTGAAGCGAAACAAGCTGTCGAAACTGGTGTAAACAGAACGGATGAGTATACTTCGAGAATATACGGAAGGGGACCATGTTTGTATTGGTATGGTGTATGTGTTTTGGAAACACGCCTCTTCAGAACACGACTCTATTAGGGTATTTGTTGAACTAAACAAACATGTAATAACAAGTGCATTGTATTGATTTCAAGTAAACGCACTTCCTCATTGCTGATGAAAATTTATTATATTAATAAAAAATATTTAATTACTTTAAAAATATTCATATGATTTGTCGTAATCGTATTTCAAACCATATTATTTTAATAATCCAAATAACTAATTAATCTTAGTTTCCATACAAATATTTGCTTATCATAATAACGTCAGTTTGCAGTGATACAACTGCAAACTAACGGTACTACATTGTATACGTGCACTTTCGAATTTGATGATAATTCACTGACATTAATAAAGTAATGTAATAAACTATATTCCCTCTCTCCAAAAACAATTTCTTTATACATTCATTTATATCTGTACATTGAACCGTAAAGTTACAATAATTACAGTATTCTTAAATTATCAAATATATTTATAAGTTGTGTACGCTGGTGTATCAAATAAAATAAACCGCAACATGAGATTTGAATAAAATGAATAATAAATTTCATATTCAAGCACGCGGGTACACCCAACAGCTTGAAACAATCAGCTTGACATTTGACAATGTATTTTCAGCGCCATATTTTTTAACATTAAATTTTTTTACAAATAGCGTTACTGTCTCTAAAAAAACTGAATCAACGTTACTTCAAATTTAATTGCGTTGAATCACTAAGACTGAACAAACTCAAGCTCTTACATATAAGGTAGAACACAAACGTTTTAAATTATAATTATGCAAAGATTGATTAAAAAATTGAATCGGATATGTACACATTTTATATATACAGTATATTCAGCACATTTTTCTATAATGAAAAACTGACGCTAACTTTAATGACAATCGTTGAAAATTAAATAAAGTTGTAAATCCAGAGAAATCCGGGCAGAAAACTTATTAATCCTGTCTCCATGCCGCTGATCCCGATGATTGTTTCACATTTATTAATCCTTGTCGACATTACTTTAATCATTCCCTCTTTCTAGGTTCACTGTCTCGATGTTCCATTTGTAATACACCGCTCTGTTATTACTGTTTTATATTCTTAATCAACACTGAAGCAAAATACAATGTTTTCGATCTTTAATTTCAGCACGGAATGTGCAGCTGCTACCCTATGAAGTATACTCACATTGACATGGGACACGGAGGCGATGTTGATCACATTTATCATGGAAATCCTATCGTGGCCTTAGCGTATCGTTACTTCGTATTACGAAGGTGTAACGAGCAGAAAAGTGAAACACCTAATACCGAGCAGCAGAAGTGTGAACTTAAGGTCTTAGAGGCTTGCGCGAAAGAAATTCTTGCGGAAGAATGTCCGGCGGTCGAAACTCCGGTAGAGCAGTGTCCAGTAGAAAAATGTCCCGTTGAGCAGTGTCTTAAGAAACAAAATTCTCAAGTTAATTGTAACGAGCAATCGAGCTGTAACCGGAGATCCGAGCCAACTTGCAAGTTAGCGAACAAACCTATAAAAGTACAGCGCAGATGTGGGCTTTGAAAGTTATTAACTTTTGAGCACTGGTTTTACTTTTAATTAAAGTCACTACTTACTTTGCTTTGTTTTATTTATTTTCTCAATTACGAGCATGGATTTTGTTAAATTTACGGTCGGAGCTTTTAGGAAAAGCCTTCATCAGATATGCTGTATTTAGACTTACAAAAAATTTTGCATAAACAATTGGTTCGCAAGAATCAAACAATATACAATTAGGACAATGATTCATTGTAAACAATTGGAATGTCTGAATAAAGGAAATCCTGCTATATAAAAATCTTGTGTGTTTATCATATTACAGTTATTGATTGACTATTAGTGCCGAAATGAGGCAGTTGATTATCTTCGGGAGAAAAGTGTATCTGCCGGTAATGTAGCACCCTACTCTAATGACCAATGATACAGTTTTGTAACAAAAGCTTAGTTTTGGAAATAAAATCCTTAATTAATTTAAACTACCATCAAATTACCAGAATCAATAAATGTTTATATTTTATTACTAGTTAACCATCATTACTATCAAATCCCTACATTATCTTCTATCCTCAACTTAACGGGAGATGGTAAATGTAATATTATCTGCCGTTTTTTCGATGTCGTCGGTAATTTATTTTTCATTTAGCAATGTCTTACCTAACAACATCAATGTTATTTAAATCTGAACAATTTAAAATGTTTACAATTCTAATTACACCTATGACTCAGCTGTAAACAAGAACTCAACAACCGATTTTTTGCCATTCAGGAATTGATTTTCATTCATACAACCATTTTTTCTAATCAAAGCGTTAGACATCTAAGTGAACAATTTTTTACTGCAATTACCTATGTCCGCCAGACACTACAAATACAACTACAATTAACCAACGGTTACACGTATTTTTAATAATACTAACAAGTTTAGCATTTTAATAAACTGTCGATTACGTAAGATTTAATGCACATTATTCACGCGAGCAAATTTTTATTCTACTCTATAAAGTACAACCACTATCTCCCGATTAAACGAGCAATTCCGTCGGTATCTGCGTAGATGTCAAGGTGAAACTATTAATTACATCCACATTTCCATCATAACATCGAATCGTCCTTTAGCGTGCAAAATTCATATCCCATGATATATCAGTTGGGTCACTGGGTCATGTTCAATGACTCCGTGGCATCTAATTCGCCATTCCTAAAACTTGAATCATTAACTCGGCGCCGAAAACGTGAATTCCCCAATCGGCGGGTATGCCCGCGCGAGCTTCCTCGTTCTAATGTCTTTCTAAAAATAGACCATTACTGGTTTTCGCAACTACGACAGCCAATGTGGCCAGTGACGTTGCACGTTAGAAGAAAAGGGTCATCGGCCGTAGCACGTCTAAGAAGTAGGAACGGAAAAAAACGTCTACGTCTAACCCATTCCTCCGGTTTCGCACGTGGCCGAAAATTCGTTAGACGGGCCGCTCCAGCCAGGGAAGGTCGTCGCGCGCGCCATCCAGCGCCGCCCAATCTCAATCAAGCCCATCGCCATTTTTTTCTTAATTAGCAAAAAAACTATCGGAACGCGGTGAGAGCGACGCGAGGCACTTCGACTTCCGCTTCAGCGCCTCAGCCTGCGCGTCTCACGATCAATATCACCGCGAGTTTATGATTTTCCTGGTCAAATGACGCGCCGCGGGCCCAATCGTAATTTACCCGCAGCCGTCTCCATGAGTAACCACGAGCTGGCTAGCTCCGAAAATTGGCGAAATTCCCGGACGCTCCACTCCCGAACAATAAACTTGACCCGCCGGGCGTGTGCGATCCTGCGCAACGTGTCCCGTTCGCGAACAAAACGCTACATCGAATTGTATCGTGGCAGGAGCAGTCTCCGGCTGAAAAGATGCAGCGTTTCCATTGATCGCAACAAAAGAATAAGTCTGCAAAGGGAGACAAAGGGTGCATTGGCTTCTTACGGCCGCGCCGGCCAATCATCGGTCACGTTGCTCCACGTTTCCTCGTAGAATGCATTATCGACGTGTACGAAGTGTGACATTGTTTAAAGAACTTGAAGCCGGAGTCCGCGAAGTGGCGAGGAAGGTTGCCGGGACAGGCAACGCAGCCGCGTGGAGGGGGGAAGTGTGGCGGGTTCGACGGCCGGCTGGTGGCCCAGTGACCGGGACCGGTTCCCTCCGCGGTTCCTCCTTCCGCCTTCCTTACAAACGCACAACTGCATCATCTTTTCCCCTCCTCGGCATCTCCCTTTCTGCTCGCCCGCTTCTTTTCTTCATTTTCTCTCTCTCCTCCTCCTCCTGCTCCTCCTCATTCTCCACCCCTCCCCCTCCTCCGCCGTCTTCCCCATCCCGCGTTTGCTGTCCGCAGCCGTAGACGTTGTCTCCTTCTTTTCTTCGCCTCGACCGACCGGCGTTGCCTTTCACGCGAACCCGTGGAGACGTATCCCTGGATGCGTTCTCGGGGGCACAATATCCCGGCCGCCCTTAACGTTTATGTCTTGTTTCGCGCTGGAAAATCCAGTAATTAGGCCGTACGGCGCGTTGTGACGTTGGAAACCTTTCGAGCATGACACGGAGGCGCGACGAATGCGCCGCGGCTACTTTGAGACACTTGAAATTCAGGATGGGCTTGGATGGGCACACTGGCCGGCAAGGGCCTGAAAGGAAAAGTAGTCTATGCGACCGAGGGGGAAAGGAAGTGAAAGTACAACGTGTTACGTTGCGTCGAGCTAGTACCGAACATTTATTCTATTGCATCCGATATTACACGTTTGACTTATCGCTACCGGGCGAGCCGCGAAGGCTCCGTCAGGTGACACTTTCTCGCCAAGGAGGCGCGTCCATCAGGTGCATGATTTCAATCGAGGTCCGGAGATGGATGTTGTAGTTGGAGGATTGTTGGAAGATTGGGGAACGCGAATTACGACATTTTGGGTAGTTTTGTTGGGTTAGGACCAATGGTTAGGACCAATGGTCCTAACCTTTGGAGCTGCCTTCCCAATGGTTAGGACCATTGGGAAGGCAGTTTACTTGAAGTTGACATTTTGGGTAGTTTGTTAGTTTTGTTGGGTTAAGACTAATGGTCCTAACCATTGGGGCTGCCTTCCCAATGGTTAGGACTATTGGGAAGGCAGTTTACTTGAAGTTGACATTTTGGGTAGTTTGTTCAACGGGAAGCTGATGATTTTTCATTACCATGTCAGATACGTTCTCTAGAAAAATGAGTCATGGTTTTAGGCACATTTGGTATGAGGAGAATTCGCTAAAATGATGAACGTTCGATGGAAACGCGATTGATAATCATAAGTCGCTGTCAAGTATCTCGGGTTCTATCTGCGAAGTGTCGGAGATGTTAGAATTTGGCACCGTTTGTTCTTTGTTTGTATTACGTTTGAGTTACGAGATTATGATCATTTGCAAGTCATGGGATTCCATTGTAGCGGCTCACGTATGATGTCACAAAACTCAAAGAAAGGCTTCAGCTGCAGGCCGCAAAAAAATAAACACGTGGACGTTCCATATACGTGGCGCGGATAAAATGGACAGGATGTAACCGCTAAAGTGTTACAGCCAAAATTTCGAGGTGACGTAAATGAGAGCAAGCCAGACAGTTTATATCAGATTACACTTTCCGATTAATGCTGAAAGTTAAGCTTTGCCAATTGCTGGAGTACAATCTAGAATGTTTCCCTCCAATCGAATGAATCGGTTGTTTAACGACAGAAAATGAAAGTTTTTTCAAGTTACAAAACCTTTGAAGAGCGATAATTAACGAACATGAATTTAAAAAAATTATCTCTTTAAGCCAAACTGATATTTTTCTTATCGTTTTCCCAGTAAAAGTGCGATTGATAAATGTGAATAAAACATGCTGACTAATTAATTTAATGGACGTCTGACAGTTCATGTAATCCTTTTTAACTACAATGTTAAATTAACGAGATATGTAGTTGATTAAGTTAATTTTTTTCTTATCGCTGTACATGCAATTAAAAATTCCAGATACGGTGAAATTCAATTTTCAATAAACCAAAAGTTCCTTTATTAAAGATCTCAGTAGTGAATTAAAATTCCGTTCAAACTGAGTAGAACACTGCACAAATAAAAAATAACAAACATCTTACACAATTTCTTACCGCTGACTATTATTTTTATAAAAACAATTTTTTCCCTAATACCATGCAAACAAACTCAAAATCATTTATCTTCTATAAATATCGTAATCGACGACAAACCGGAATATAAATTTCATGTCTTGCATAAGAGCATTTCTTATTAGACTTCATTATGTATACTTTTGATTTCCGAAGACGCATACATAGTGTAATCGTATTCAAAAAATGCATCCAATTCTAATCCCGGCGTGGCATCGCGTTTCTGACCTACTGAAATAAACGATTAGATGTTACAAATGTAAAGTTTGAAAAGTGAAAGTGCCAATGACCTCCCGTGAACACAATTCACTGTGATAACGTAATCCACATTGGTTACCCTAATAATAGATCCCATTCATTCATGAATAAAAAAATGAAAGTGCCTCGGGAATTGCTCTGTACTTGCAAATGCTTTGGAAAAAACTGTCACCCTAGTAGCTTCCTTTAATGTTCTCCACCAATCAGCCATTCACAACCAGCTCTCATTATTTTCGTAAGCCTTCGATAAGCCCCGTAAATAAATCATTAAGACCTCCGATACCTGCCAGTAAGGGCCACTCGGAAACAAAAGCGACTGAAAAACCTCACACGGTCGACTCACTCGGAAAATCTGTTTTCCTTTCGAAAAGTCAAGACCAAATCCGCAGCAAATCCGTCTAGTCATTACCTGTCTCGAAGCCGCCGAAAACGCTTTGACTTACATTTCGCCGAAGAATAATTTCATTAAAGAAACGACGAATGCAGTGTGATATTTCAGTTTGGAAAAAGGCAGGTGCATCTTTCTTTATTCTTTTACGTCGAGCCGGTTTGCGAGTGAGGGCGCTGCAAAGTTCCGCGATTGCGCGACAGAGAGCGCGGCACTGTGCGAGCGAGAAGATACCTCAGAAGGAGCGAGACGGAAGGACTGCTATCGCGCTGTATTAACGTGTATCCGTGTAACGTCTTTGTGTATTGCGAAGATACAAGAATCGGGAAGTTGAACTTCCTTATTCAACGATAAGGCTTGGCGAAGGGGCCGGAATATCGGCGCGTCCCGAACGCGAATTCTTCGGATTCGGCGCCCAATTTTGCTGGCCCATCGCGTGTTTGGTTAGTAATTCACGGGCGACTTTGGGATTGGCTTGATCTGCTGGTCAAATAAGAGTAGACCATAAAAGAGTTCGAGGTAAACGAACGTGCTACGCTTTTTTGATGAGTAGCGGTTTCCGAAGATGCAAACCTTTCGAAAATAGGTCGCTGAATACCGGCGAATCATCGGAACAGAATAACATAACGGTACCGTTTTAGACCCAGAATCCCCTACGTTCTGTACACATCTTCGCCGTGAGTCAACTAAGGTCATATCTCAATCACCGCGAACTCTTATTTTGCGTGGTCGGGACCTTTCTTCGACGTTGGCCTAAATCCATACGATTAGATCGGGACCAGTTTTTGTGGCTATCAAATACCTGTTACAGTTGTCTTTTTTCACGCGCGACTCTGACGTTCGGATAAACTAATGTGTAATCGAGACGGTGATTTGCCGTAACATTTGATGACCGGCAGACGAACGGAATTCTTTGTAAGTTAGATTTTCGTTGGAATTTATGACGCACGTTATGTCTTTCGGGAAGCAACACGCTGATGTGCCGTTAATTATTGACGAAATTATTGTATAATGTTGGGGGACATTTGCATTCGTTGTGATTGATCGAGCATAATTTTCAGATTCCCGATTTAACGAGGGTAAAGGAGTTTGTGATTCAGTAACAGTGAACAGATTACAGGTTTCTAATATAATTCAAACGAAACGTTGAACTCGAGAAGTTAAAGACTACACCGAATCCAATCGCAACTATTTCAGCTTACATCAAAATTACCGGGGTAGAAATTAGATTCAATCGTCTTAACATCAAATCTCCTATGAATAATTCTCGTCGGAATTCCTCGCAAACATTATGCTCCTGTAGAAAAATGGATTGGCGAAGATATATTTGTATTACATATATAAGCTCACACCGTTTCCACAACATTATATATATAGACTTTGTAATGCCTAATTTATATATACACGCATATCATCCATGGTCTATTTTATCAATTCACACATTAAAGTATAAATTACTATAATTTATATAAAATACAAACCGAGGCAAGAAGATTACACGCATAAATCTGCAAACATATACATACAAACATCGATTACAAAGGCATACATCTGAAATGGAATATGTTTGAAAACACGTTTCGTGTGTACTTATATTAAACATTTATCCGCTTTTTCTACTGGCATCGAGAAAAAGTTAACGCGAACGCGCGAGTATAACGTGCGCGGCAAATTGCAGGATGACGACTGCGCGCACAATTGGCCGCCAAAAAAGTTAATATTCGATCACTGTAGCCTGAATGGGCAGATGTCGTACGTGGCCGCAACCAGTAACGCGTTGATTCATTGCCCATAGTTTGAGCGATGAATTTTAACGACGCGAAAAAGAAACAAGACCGCGCTCTTTCTTTTTGCCTGTAATACATATCAACAATTTTGTCCGATGGCGCTGCATCGTATTATGCAAACTCGCAAAAGTGAAAGACAGAAACAACGCTGCCGACCCGACCAAAGTCTTTGGTTAACCATTTTTTTCACAATCGTTTCGTTGACCGTCGAAAGCTCTCGAGAACAAATGATGAATTCGCGCAGTTGCATAATTGACATGAATAATGCGAGCGATGACAAAACGCAAATCCGAGAGAATATTCGGCATCATCAGGTATGCATGACGATAATGTAAATTGATTTCGATATAAAGGATGCGATAGGCCGAGAGGGTCTTTCAAAAATGTGGCCTACCGGAGCAGGCAGCGCCGCGGGTTAATGAATCACGAGGCTGCGCCGATCAAGTTCACATAATGAATTTGAAACGAGGCAACTCTTGCGGCGTCAGATCGGGATGCTCACGCATCGGTTAATTGCACGCCGGAGACCTACAAACAATATGTGCGATCGTCCGATCGAGCATAAACACGGAATCGGAGATTCCCAGCTTGTGCGAAACTCGTTTTTTCGACTCTTCGTTTTTGATACTTTGTAAAAGTTGTAGCGGTTGTTTTGTCAACGCCGTGGTGACTTGAGGAAATCGTACGTACGATCGGTTTATGGTTAAAGTGTGATTTTAAAACTGAATTGAGATGTTAGATATTAGTGATTCCGCACGTATGCTGGGAAGGTATGAGGGTGTTTGGGTGTCCGGAATGTTCCGGTTGATATTTCTAGGTTATAACGACCCTGAGAATAATGAAGGTCATTTTAAATGAAATATGATAGAGGTGAAGTGTGTTTGAAATTTTGTGGGTTTAGAGTAAAATAGCGTGGTTTCGTCACTTATGTTAATGTGGTTTCTAACGGTTTTACTGATGAAATGAATACGGAAATTCAGAATCAGTTTCACAATTGGTGAAATATGGTACGAAAAGGTTGGAAGAGATGTGTTTAGACTGGAGCTACCTAACGATGCATTTCGTCGTTCATTCACACGTAAATGTCTAGGCGTGACATGTACTGTCGTATTACATTCCACCCTTTTTTACCGCCAGATTTATTGACTAGAAGAACAACTGTTTTATAATTAAATCACATAACACATGATCCATTCAATCATCATACACTTCCACCCTAATTCTACTCCGTGAAAATGCTTTTAAACCTGCCTAATAATTCATACAAATTACTCAAACCCAAACAACCATAAATTTTCCTCTTCCTAGCAAAAATACCTTTCCTACTTTCATCCCAAACAATATCGCAAAGTGCACTTGTTTTACACCACGCAATCCTTCTCCCCCTTTGAAAAACATTTTTCATTTCTTCTAGTCCCACTTCAAACCAATGAACGACCGCAAATAAACATACATCACAAAACCCAAAGCCTCTGTCTCCTCGCCGTTTCTCGCCGCAAACATTCCCTCGCCGAAAATCGCCAGTGACCGAACCATGCAGCTCCGAGGCGTCACCGCTCGCAATATAGCCAGCAACAATACTCCTTATAAAACTTTGATCAATGCCTGGCTGGGAAAACGAAATTCCGCGCGCCCGCAATGCGGCGCGGAATTTCGGGTCCTGCGAGGGTATCCCCCTTAAGGCCCGCGGTATCCCCCTTAAACAGGCGATAATAGTTGGTACGATCCGGGGCGGACGTTCCCGGGTCCTGTTTGTAATTTCATGGCGCGGGCATCTGCGGCGGCTGCCGCGGCATCAGAAACAGCAGCGGCACGCTACTCGGCAGATCCAGACTTCGTTCGCGGACACGAACGAGGATGACCGTAGGAGGTGGCGTCGCGCTCACTCGCACTCGATCGCAGTATACCGCCGACGAGGCTCTCTGTGCAAAGTAAAGAGGAGCTGCGCGCGGGTCGTTGGCCGCAACTCGCCGTGACCCAGTGCGAGCGCCAGGACATTGACTCTGCCATCGCCATTGCCATCCGCGATACCAACTTCTCTCCTCCTCCGGCCTCCCTGCCGTGCCTGGTCGCCCTCCTCCCACCAGAGGCCGCGTACCCCTTCGGCTCCGCATCCCACGGGCCCTCGGACTCCCCCGCTCCCGTATCACCGTCCTGCCGATTTCTCTATACCTGCATGTTTGCTCGTTTTGCGCCGGGCCAGCTCGCGTGCGGCCCTTGCCAGGACACGCGTTGAACATCGGACCCATCCGGGCGACATCTTAGATCCCCCTGGCGCGCTCGACCTCAATTGGCCCGGCAAATTGTCCGGCCGAATTTATCTCCGGAGACTGACGAGCCGCAAATCGGTTGCGTCAGAAATCGGTTCGACAAATTGTCGAAGATGTTTGTTGAATTGCAGGTGCGGCGAGGTCGCCGGCTGGGGCAGCGGCGCGAACAGATGGTGCGAAACGAAGACTTCCTCGTGGGACGCCTGGCGGACGCATTTTTTGCGATGTCCTGTAATTCCGGTTTGATCGACTGCTAAAAGTCGCTAATGCGGAATTGTGATTCATTGTGCCCGAGTTGAAAGACGGACTGCGTCTGTCAACTCGGCGTGGCGGATTGGCGACGGCTGGAGGTTGACAGCCGATGAACACCTTCACGGTTGTTGGGATGGGAGTTGAGGAGCAATTTGGGCAACGCCGACAGGGCCCCGCGAATTTCGCCAAAGAAACGAACAGGAACGGCGTTGAGATCGTGAAACGAAAGCCGTGGATTAAGCGGATGAGGCCGCGGCGATTCGTCCTGGTTCGGATGTTGAACTTAAATTTTGAGTTGAATACACTTTCGTTTAGTGTACCTTCGAGGAAGAATTTGTTTACGACCCGGCCCCACCGACGGTGGAACCCGATCCTGCACATGGCCTGTATGTTTTGCGAAGCTGAAAAGTGAAAACTTTTCAGAATCGCGGTTAAGAAGATTTTTGGTCAGTATCGAAATTTTTTAGAACTGCCAAGGTCTAGAAATAGGTTTCCTATATTTAAAATTAGTGTTCTCGTAAACTTTGATATTTTGTCGCGACATCAATGCGGCACAATGTTGGATCACAATTTAACATCGGAAAACTATCAAAATGTGATCGAAACGGTCACATTAAGATTTTCTTCACTCTATTTGTTAGCAACATTCCATCCTCGTCTTCTCAACGTTATTTCAACGTTTAATTGAAATGCAAACCTTGTGACTTTGAGTAAATTAATGGAAACAATTATACTATCTTGAATCTAACTAGTAAGTGAGATTGCGTAAGAGAGAAACCAACCCCAAGCGATCAGAAGGTCACTTTCCTCGGAATCGTAGATTAAGCGACCCTGCAGCGTATAAGCCAGCGATTTGCATTTCGCGCCGGAAGCGACCACGACAGTCGCCTCGCAGCCGAAGAATAATACAGAAAGCGGATAATCAGCTGTATTTATCACGCTGCGGCTGATGCGGCGACCATCCATTGATGCCTTAGCGAGAGATGGATCTGGCCGGTTTTCGCAAGCGCGCTTACGAATTTAATTGCACGCAGACTCAAACTTTGCGCGGTTCACTTTCTACGAAATTCCAGTGTTAGCGTTGTTCTCGACGGTGCGATCGCCATGCAGAAACCGCCGCGTATAATCTATGCTAACATAACGGCAGCTTGCCCGACATCTTTGGCGCACTGTTTACAAATAGAAATACTGCGACGCGTTGCGTCTTTTTGCTCCGCGTTTAGTCTGTGATGCGCCAGGAACAGGATTTAATTAATCTAAATATAAACATTATTTTCCGATACGTTATCGCAACGTACATGCAACTGCGTAAAAGTTTATGATTTATCCGCTTGTTTGGTACGCGGGAAATCGTCGCGGTAATGGAGAAATTGACGTGCGAGGGGGATTCGTTCGCGTAAATTATTGCGTAACGACGGGAATGATTTCCGCGACGTTTTCGGTTTCGCGGTGAATTGCGGGAATCGGCTGAAAAATGGGCGGTCTTGAAAGCGGGGTTTCGCTGTGGCACATTATGCGTTTAATTAGCTTCCTTTTCGAGAATTCGTGGTTTCCTTTTATGAGATTACTCGTTTATGGGCGTTCGTAAAATTAAGCTAGTTTGCATACTTTCACCATAAATCATTCGCGCGGCCAATGTTTGTCGGCCGTTTTGGTTTTTGCGAATTCAACGGCGGAAGTGACAAAGTATACGATCGGGTCGCCTTGAAGTAAGACATCTTGAGGTCCTGATCGAGTGCCTTTGAAGTTGATTTTTCGGCGGCCTTATGCGGACTATGATTAACCGTGATTTATTGTGAGATAAATTTCGTCTTACTATTTATATTGTACGGAGTATGAGGAAACAATTACGGTGTGCAGCGCAAAAAATAATTAAGCAGTTGGAAGAGGCGAAATAATGCTGGGTTCCAGTTGAATCGCGAAATAGACCGTGTAAGTTTGAAAATTTCCTGTGAATCGAACGAGTTTGACGATGATTTGAGATAATAACACATGAATTTTCATTAAGAGTAAGTCCGTATTGCATGTAATTTATAAAATTATATGTAACTAAGCACAGTAATACGTTCAAATTTACTCTGTTATGATAACTGAAAAAAATGATAATTTTGTTACACTTAACACTGAACCGGTTCGTAACTGTATCACACGTTTGAAAAATAAAATCAAAAAGAAATGTATGCATTAATGAGTAGCAAATAACATACTCATTTTGCTCTTTCTAACCCAAGTTTTTTACAGTTCATTTAGAGGACTTAAAGAGTATGATTCCAAATGCACCCTTTTTGCTGAAGCACATTTATAACTGCATTTAATAATCCATTTAATGGATCGAATTTTTAGAATAACGTAATTTACTTGACGTAATTTACTTTGGCTACCTAAATGCACATTTAACTGTATACGACTTCATCGAAATTAATGAATATATATCAAGTAATTTGTGAAACTCCCAGTGAAACACTGCTATTTACATTTTGCCTGATATGTAGATATAACACATATAAAACCAATAAGCACGTCATATCACCTTTTTTAACAAGCCTTCATTTTGATAAAAAAAAGGCGTTTTGATAAAACAGAATTCCAATGTGACGTTAATCAATGCATAACTTTATAAATTTCGGAGAATGTTTATTCTGGGTATTGGTGTTTTCTGCTCACAATAAACATTCAGCTCAGCAGCGGTGTTCAAAAGAAAGTTGTTTATTCGTTCATTGCCCCTGTAAGTTATTGGCGCAGGCAAATGTTTGCGGGGAAACTTAATTTGTGGCAAAAATAACAAGTGTAACTGACGTGGGGTGATACCGAAACTGACGTAAAGTATAAGATGCAAAAAGTTGACAAAGAAAGATGCATAGCGAAGGGGCCGATCCCGAGAATCGTCAGCTGACTCGGTTGGCAGCACGGTTAAGACGCGAAACACTTCGGCAACAACCTTTCGCCGAGGCTTTTATCAAACTCATAGGGCAATGATCGATGAATGATTTGCTAACGTGGCGTTCAAGTCATCGCTCCTTTACGACGAAGGGCATGCTGATACCGAACGATTCCCTTCAATCACTTTTAAATTTCATTTACTTCATTTATTACTACATTTTATGAGCACTTTGCATGAATTGTGCAGTATTAAATATGTACTTTTATAAAACCAAGTCACAAAGTTGTTTAAGGAATTGTAAACGAAATGACTTATTAGTTGAGAAACCAGTCAACCAGAATTTTTTATGTGACGTCACAGTGATGTCACGCATGAGTCACAAGTTAGTCACATGTGAGTCACCTGTGAGTCACACATGCGTCACAATTTCCGCCGTACTGGGACTAAAATGTGACTTTCAAAATTTCACTGCAACGTGACTACAATATGACTTTCAAAATTAAATTTTCTGTTAATTCGAAAATGTGGACATAATGACTCCTGGTGATAAACGGGTTTCTAGACAAGTCTAAGGAGTCACCTACATATATACATTCATACAGTTGCTCCATTTGCGGAGTTGATGTACTATGTAATAATTGCGCCGCCTGGCGGCGAAATGTTTACTATTCTATATCATTAAAGCTATATTGAAAGTCACTTTATAGTCACACTTACGTGCAAATTTTATGTCATATTTTAGTTCCAGAGAGGCGGAAATTGTGACGTACGTGTGACTCACAGGTGACTCACATGTGACTAACTAGTGACTCCCGCGTGACATCACTGTAATGTCACACAAAAAAATCTGGTTGACTGGGAATGTTTGTCATAAATAAAATAGTGTAACTGTGAATCACGTGGTCATTTTTATTAATAATATAATAATTCATATGAATAATAGTACATTATGCTGCAAGGGAGGTACTAGTGTGATTATTGACCAGAGTGAAATTACTGCTCGAGACGACGCCGAAAGCAAAGTCCCTGGCGTAGTCTAGGGTAGCCAACTTCACCCGAGTCAATAATCACAGTTTCGCCCGTGCACCATAGCTCGCTTTATCTAACAAGTGCACGAATATACCATTTTTACTAAGGTACGGGTGGGGCCCAGGGGCGAAACCCCGGCGGGGGGTTCGGGG
>JABFPB010000807.1:0-31342 GCA_022817645.1 Ceratoteleas bidentatus
ATATATGTGCTTTTATGCAAAAATATGCAAAATATGCACTATGAAATATATGTTTTTGATTCCGAATAGACATATTATTAATTGTTTTTAAGGTTATGAAGAAAAATGTGTTATTTAATAAATATGCATTTCCATCAACTTCCGCCGTCTACACATAATTATAACAGTCCGTTTGAAACAAAATAGTTTCTCTGCCTGTTTATAACTTACTCGTGATCTATGTTAATTAACATCCCGATCCTGTCTTTGAGAATTTGTATATTAGTTGTTTACGAATACCATTGGCGGTAGAAATATTATACGATGTGAATCAATTTCCTCAGATTACGACACATTACCGCGCATTCGAAATAATTAACATATCTGTTCTCAAGTTCAGTGTTATTTTCCATTATTCTGTTGCAGTATAACTCGATTATTCTCATCTTATTTTGCTCTGTATTTTGCACATGCACTGGGAAAAATAATATGGTAATCCAAAATTGAAATTGGTTGAGTCAATAGATTATTCTTGTTAATCGAACATATTTAAATCTGTTTAACAGTTATGTTCGGTTCACTTCGTTTCATAATAAATTGCACAACAGCAGTAGGTTAACCTGACAGTTGTTAGATTGTTTTGACTTAGAAATAATGTTGATCCAACATATTTTAGTCAACATTGTTTTTTATGTTACTCATATAAGCCGGTTTTCCCCAGTGTGAGCTAAGATTGTTTTATATAATTTGATCTATTCTAATATACTCTGTTCAGCAATCACTTGCAGATCAATTGTTCGTTATGCAAAAAATGTATACCTACATTGAACTTTACTAAAAAATGTGTAATAGCTTCAAAGAAAGACTCCGTCAAACGAATTTCACGTTGACGTCTTCTGATGTTTTTTCCTAAAAATAACTGTTGGATTAAAGAATTTATAACGACATAATGCATTATCCATTAAAAACGACCAAAGAAACGGTCAAACCAAAGATAAACAAGTTTTTCCGTCGCATTCATTGGAGAGAATCGGAGGCTCGCCATCGACCAATCGTCGTAAATTTATGCGAAGGAATATGTTTTCTTAATTATAATAATCGAAGGTGTGGAATCGAGCGACCAATCCGACCGGTTCGTTTGTCCTCCAGATATCATATCGACGTCCGTTTCCAAGTTTCTGGTGACCCTGTGTCAGTTTACGAAAAACAGTGCGAGCATTTCGTAGAATTACTTGCATGGGCTGAACCGTCGAAACTCCTTAGTCAAGGGTAACATTTTCGTAAACTTTTCCTGCAAACACTACACGACGGCCATCGTTTTGTCAAGCTATTTTCAAAATTAATCGTCTGTCACCAAATACCGTCATTGTAGTCGTATTTTGTCAGAGCCAAGTGATTAATTTCAATTACAAAGTTTAGTCGGCAACATGCCAAATGTGGAACGCAAGAAATGGAACGTCGAGTCCTCGTTGATCGCGAAAAGGACATATAATCCAATAAGAAGCATTGTCGAAAATATCGTTGTGCAACCGAATCCTGATAAGTGCATGATAGCTTTGTCAATAGGTGAGTTGGTGTCTTAAGTAGACACCGTGCGGTCGTCTTAAAATGTCATTGCTCGTTATTAAGGGAATTTATTTAATGAAACGATTTAATACAGATAAACCTTAGTTCAGCTGATAAAATGTGATTAATTGCAAAGGGTTTTCACGATAGTATGATTATTTTGTATTTTAAACTCACTCCCTTCACAATAAAGAAAAGTATTTATAAAACAGAAAAGGACACAAGTTGAACAGCAATATGTTGAAGTGGGATTATTTTGTTTACACTTACGTGCATATGTCATTTAAAAGTATATTCACCGTTTTTGGCGGGGCTGAAATTCCAAATAGAAATCCAGTTTGCAAATTTACAGAATAGTGTAAGCTGGCGAAATGCGTGTCGCGAAGCGTCGAAGAAATTTGGCGACACCTATCAACGAATATTTGACATTGAATTGAATTCTTTATTGGAAATTTGTTTTTCAGCATTTATGAACTACGCAGCAGATCCGAACTAAAAACAATAATTATGGACTTCTAAAGTAACTGGTTTAGTGACGTGATCGCGACAAAATATGCAGTTTCATTGCTTCAAAATTAATTAGATTGCAAGTTGACATTCTTTGATAATGCGATATGACATTTTTGAAACTGTATGTGAAATAAAAAAATTATATATCAACTTAATAAAAATAATATGATGTTATTTATTAATGCACAGCATACCTAACAGAAGTTTCTGGAAACTCAAATAGTTAGACACTGACTTTTTGTATAAGAAGTAAAGTTTTACATTTCGCACATTTTTACACGAATATTTCGGGAATATGACAAGTATATTAAAGCCAACACTAGATTAATTAGATTTATTTAAATTTCAATTTAACTGTCCACTATATTTTGAATATAACGTATGTGGAATATTCTGTTTTTCATGCATACTATGCGCACATAGTAAACATTCACAGATGAAATTGTAATAATACAACTTTATTGTATAATTGTTA
This sequence comes from Ceratoteleas bidentatus, assembly GCA_022817645.1. Classification (NCBI taxonomy): domain Eukaryota; kingdom Metazoa; phylum Arthropoda; class Insecta; order Hymenoptera; family Scelionidae; genus Ceratoteleas; species Ceratoteleas bidentatus. The sequence goes on from JABFPB010000807.1 coordinate 2,531, forward strand.
TTTTTCAGTTTTAATAAACTAGTTGTCCTTTATTCTAAAAATAAAATTATATAACACTATTTAAAATAACACTAACAAAACACTTTTCTGTAAATTTTTTTGAATTGTTTATCATTAATGAAATTATTTACTAAAGTAATAATACTTTAGTCATATATCCTACACTGAGAAACCTTCGTGTAAAATCACACCGACAGTCGGTGGTAATTAGTAACCCACGTTTAGTGTCGTAAAATTACACCCGTAGTGTAATTTTACACCAATTACGTAAATTTACTCACGTTTGGTAAAAATACTGTGTGCTATGTGAAATTACATCCCTTGTATAAATAAAAAGTCTGAAAATGTCTGAAAAAATCTGAAAACGTCTGAAAAATGTCTGAAAAATGTCTGAAAAAGTCTGAAAAAAGTCTTTTCAAACTTTTTCAGATATGTGCCGACCCGTGATAAGTAACGTCTGAAAATGTCTGAAAATGTCTGAAAATGTCTGAAAACGTCTGAAAACGTCTGAAAACGACTGACCTGCAGTATTCGGACAGCAAATTTTTCGGGTAGTTTCGAAATTGTTCGGACCATTTCAGACTATTTCAGAGAATTTCAGAATTAAATTACGAGTCCATAATTATCCGAAAAACTCTCTGATAAAGTCTGACACCCCCGTTAAAAAATCATCATAACTGGGAATCGAAGACCCGACCTATGACGCAGAAGTCTGAAAGTATAACAACTCGGCCAAAGTCCTAATACTTACAAGACTCGTTCAGAAGTTCTATTTACATTCGTAATTTAAAAGTCTGACAATGTTAGAATTTATCTGAGAATTTCATAAGTATTCCGAGAATATCAGTCTTTTTCAGAGAGTTAATCAGAGAATTATGGACTTGTAATTTAAGTCTGAAATTTTCTGAAAAAGTCTGAAATGGTCTGAACAAGTTCGAAAATACCCTAAAAGTTTGCCGTCCGAATACTGCGGGTCAGGCGTTTTCAGACCCGTGTGGAAAAAATCAGTCTGGCAAAAGTACGCACTGAGAAAACTAGATGGCGATTTCCGCCATCTAGATGGCGACCAGCGCCATTTAAATTGCGAAAATCGCCATCTCGATGGCGACCAGCGCCATTTAAATTGCGAAAATCGCCATCTAGATGGTGCAGGTCGCCATCTAGTTTTCTCAGTGTAGACTTATCATTTTACTGTGCCCTTCATCCGATTCTGAAGCTATATAAAAAATTGTCTTTATTCCTCTGAGGTAAGAATAGCAATTTCTGCAACACCGTTTTGACTTTCATACACTCCTTGATTGGATTCCGCTTCATCTTCATGTTGTCACTAAGTTTGTGTCATCAGAATTCTTTCCTTCTTTACAGTTTTGTTCATATATATTCGTCATCGAGCAGGCATTTTTTCACCTCCAAAAACTGGTTCAAACGGAGACATGATGAGAAATGGTTGTTTTGGTAACTGCAAATTTTGTTTGCATTTCTCCGGTGTGTCATTATCAGTGTCTGTATCAACATTATCCTCATCTAAAGACTCATACAAATTCTCTATGCCTTTTTATCGAGTACACAATACTCGAGACACCCTCTGTTACATCCGGCTGCAAAATTCAAAAACTTAAAAAGTTTACATCTTTGTCACTTTTTGAAAGAGTCTTATAGATCCTCTGAGTTTTCATCTTTATACGTTTATTTCGACCTACGTCAAACAAAATAAATATTGTGGAATTAAGTTAAATAAGTGGCAGGATTTCTCAATAATTGAGGTATTAATAATGAGTTCTTTGGCCATTAGCAAACCGAACTGCCATCTTTCTCCACAATCCATGTCTCTGGTACCTCATTCTTGAGCTGTTCTTTTATGAATTTTACGGCAGCAAACCCCGCATTGTTGATATTGATACAACTTCTTACATGTACAAGTTCCTCAATATTTGATTTCTCGGCAACGATGTCACTCGCGCAGAGAGGGGACTGCAAACTTTCTGGCAGTGGAGACAATAGCCAATACAGACGACGTCTGATTGGTTAAAGTTTGTGATGTGCTGCTCGTAAGCAGTATCTCCAAAGTTATTGGAAAAACGTTTAATCGATTTCCAACAGTTTCTCGATTACTTCAGTTTTAACATTTAATAAAGAGTTCACCGCTAAAACAAGTGTCTTAATTTAAGACAATTTTCACGAATTAAGACGCTTTTTTGTGTGTCTTAATGCCTGTTTTTTCCTGTGTTTTGAATAATATTATCCCCTGGACATCTGGCGAAGCTTCAGCTTCTAATTGCAAATCGTTGTATTGTTTTTTTCCGGTCCGTATTTCTGGCAAAAGCACGATTCTGTTATGTTATTTTCTTGGTCCAGAAAAGTTCTACAATCCTCACAATACATGTGCCTGATCAAACAATCGTCGTTTCTGCACAGCACTTTGAACATCGCATCTTTTGTCGCTGGCAGATCTGTATATACTAAACATGCCTTCGACCACTTCAATAAAGAAACAATCGTCTCATAATCTTACTTATGTCTAATACTTATACCTAATATAGCAATAAGCTGGTCTCTAGGTGTCATGTGGTCCTTGGATATGAGTGGGAGTTCCAAACTTGGTAACGACACGTCCAAAAACGACCTATTTCCTTGTCTCTCGTTCTCATCGCCATTGTCTCTCTGCTCTTCACGTCTTCCGTCTTCATCATCACCGTTTCCCCACTCTCCACCTCTGCCATAAAGCAGATATTCAATTATTTCGAGTTCAATATTAACTTATTTCGAGCTGTTTATTAATTTCTCGAAGGGTTGTCTACACACTTTCCCGCTCAAATAATTGAGATGTGATTTGTAATTTACCTCTTAAGAACTTTGACATCTTTGGACATATTAGAAAATAAAGTGAGAAAATAAATTCAAGCGTTTTGTGAAACCAACTTATGCGCGCTTGGCAACACATATATTAGACATTAATAAACAGTTTAATAATTGTGTAAATATAAAAATATTTAACTATATAATAAATGTTTCTGAAATTATAAATTGCTCTTTCATTTTTCCTTTCACACTTTCAATAAAATGAAATAACTCTCTTTATTAAACATTCTTTATTAAACTATAAAATGTGGAAGTCGACGCTACCAAATAACACCTTAACGAAACTATAATGTACAATAAGTTTCGAATATGAATAATCTTAGCTGCAATTATAAAATGGTAATACTCAGTTGAATGAACTGAGCGGGTAATGTTCTGCGTATTTCTTGACATGTTGCTCCATACTCTCCATTTGGCGTCTGCAATGAAAAACAAAAATAATTATACATTATAATTAGACGTTATACATTATAAAACGTAACACAACGGAATGCGACTTTATAGATCATTAGGATAGTCGTACTTTATGTGATCTGGAATATCTTTGTATACATCCGTGAACATTTCCTTCCAGCTATGTTTCCGTTTCTGTTCCGCCTCGGAGAATGCTGACAGTATCTCCTTTTTCTTTGATTTGTTGAAATTGTCTTCCTCCTCTTTGCTCCAGTAACCTTCTTGTTCGAGATAATCTCTAAATCGTGAAATAGGCGAATGCTGCTTCCACGAATGGATTTCTTTGTCTGAACGGTACGCCGTACTGTCATCGGAAGTGCTGTGATGGCCAAGTCTAAAATTGAAGTAGAGCATTATTTGTTTAGAACTAAATCAACATCGATTGTAAACTGTAACTGTTAAAAAATACCCCAATTCACATTAGTTAGTAACAACTAAATGTTTAATTATTATTTTTATTAAAAACTATCAAACAAATCAAACAAATGGTTTGGAAAATAGCGATTTTGGCCAATCTAGATTGAAGTGTAAACTTCAATTGTGGCATTGATTTTTTTTTTCTTCTTTCTATACCTATAAGTCATAGCTTCTATAAGAACGGGTCTGCGATGTTCTATGCAGAATTTTCGTGCCTCCCATGTTGCATGATACATCGCGAGGACATCATTTCCATCAACACGAATAGTATTCATGCCATAAGCTGGTCCTCGAGCAGCTATTCCGTCACCTTTGTATTGCTCATAAGCAGGCGTGGATATAGCATAACCATTATTGCGGCTGGGAAGCAATAACAATATTTACAAAATAATGTTCCAGCCATTTTGAAAACTAACGTTGATAGAGAGAATATTGTAAAATCTCACCAAAGGAAAATAACCGGACAATCTAATGTGACTGCAAAATTGAAAGCAGCGTGTGCATCCCCTTCACTCGCAGCCCCTTCGCCAAAGTAACAGATTATACACGAATCTTCGTTCTTCAGTTTCATTCCATATGCTGCTCCCACAGCTGTATACGAAATACATATTTAGAATATTTAATTACCACTGGTTTTAACAAAAGAATAGTAATAATAATAATAACTTTATTTTTGTTTGTCATAAGCCGAACGCTATTCAATATTGATTGACGCCGGTACGAAAACACAAATACGGAAAGAAAAAAACATATAACAAAATGAATAGAAGTGCTTTAAATAAATACGTGTATACAAGTTATGGCTAAATTGATTCTAAAATTGAAATGAAACTAAACACGATTTAGCACTTTAATAGGATCCAGACAAAAGGGGCAAGTTTACAGAAGAATTCTTAGTTTCATTACAAAATTATGTTTACCTTGCGGTAACTGTGTAGTTAAAGGAGAAGAAATAGTGACAAAATTGAGATTCTTGGAACCATAGTGTACCGGCATTTGGCGTCCTTTGCTGGCATCCCCATGGTTGCCATAACATTGATTCATAAAGTCCAGCAGTGTGAACCCTCTCCACAGCAACACCCCTGATGAAAAGTTAAACACTGAATTATTTATGTCTGTTATGAATAAATCTTTCATTTCAATTACGCTGCAACATTTGTTTATTCAATTGATAGAAAAGAATCGACAATTTAGCCAAATTCCCCATGTGGATTTTCTGAAGTGAATTACAGTTTATGAATTAAAGTTTAACTTTTTTTTTTAAGTCGATCTAACTGAAGTTGGAAGGAATAGAATAGTTCGCATTTTGAATACAGATTGTGGAATTGAACAAAAACGAATTCTTTTTGAAGAATTTAAACTTTGTCATTGAAAACATTGATACATCGTCAGAATAGAACAGAATAGACCGGAATTCAAAATCCAATTGTGTATTGTAGTAGTAATGTAGTAATTTTTTCTGAGGAATATGGAATATTTTTACATGGCATAATCTCTGAAATTAAAAACACCTTCCTTAGCAAACAAAAACAACGGAAACTCTTACCGGATTCCCGATACTGGGCATAAACCACATCCTTAATCTCCAAAGCAGCAGCAGAGCCTATTTGAAGAGCTTCTTCTCCCAAACTGGTCATATAGAAGGAAATGCGACCTTGCCTTTGCGATTCGTAAAGAATAGAATCCATCATGGATAAAGTGACCATATCAGTATACATTTTCTTCAAGAGTTCTTTATCCAACTACAAAATGTACACACCAAACTTAAATAATGCTTTATTATTTTTATTATTAGCAGTATGCGAAACCATTTATATTTCGTAACTGGAAACCGATCGAAAAACGAATTTTTATTCCCAAAAAATGAGCTTCTTCGTGCCTGCATATCGGGCGCAAAATGGTTCTTTTCCGCCCTTGGGTGCAAAATGTGATTTTACGCCCAGGAATGAAAAAAACCACTTTGCGCCCTTGGTACGAAATTCACTATTTGTTTGCCGATACGAACCTTTAAATTAAAATTCTTATCCAACCCGTTTCTTGTCATCACCGTGTAGATTGGAAACGACTCACAGGATTCCCCATTTTTAAACTGCAAAACATTTGTGAACTGACTCTCGATGCCTAAAAACTTAGGTCCAGGTGCTGCGGTCGTGAAATGCCTTTTCTGCAATAAAAGTGTACATCAGTGATTACTTTTTTCCCCACTGAAATACATTATAACTTGAAAAGGTTAATAAAATTAATAAAAGTTGTTCTTACTAAAGTTTGTTGAACTATGCCACGATTTGATAATCCGCGGAATAAATGTTTAGCAGCCATCTCGTCGATAATCAATATCCCATGACATTAAATAATATCTAAATAATCACTGGAAACACTCGAACACAACCGGTATAAAATACAGTATTCAGTAGGGTATTGCACTTACATATCGCCCGATAAGGAACTGAACTAAACTTATGGAATAATAGATCAAGTGAATACTTGTTCAATGATAAACACTTAACTTGGCTCGAGTAAACAAAAAACTAAGTATATTGGGCGAGAAAAGATTTATTTCATATTATCATTTCAAAGCTTATAATCACAACAAATCTGTTTTCTGGACGTGTTGTTTTCCAAAGCCCATGATCTTGAATACTAACATAAATTAATCTGATTACACATAGCAGTGAATTGCCAATTTCGTAACTTCCTTTCTGTCGCGTATCGCATGCATTTTTACCATTCTATCTACAAGGAAAAAACATTTATATGCATATTATGATTACTTATGTATTTCAGCATTTTAAATGCAGAAATTAAATTGGGAAAAGATCATGCGTTTATCATCGTTTTGACGTTTTCTTATATGAAACTGTCGCTTTATTCTATTTTCATGTACATATGTGGTGTACAAATTATTTAAAGTGAAACATGCAACATTGCAGTATTACGTATGAGTAAGAGAGAGACATCTTAAATGTATTTTTAAGTAACAAAACAAAGTTTTGTTAGTTTTTGTTAGTTTTGTTAGTTTCAGATTTAATGTTACAGTTAAACCATTTTATAAATGAGTATAATGGTGCAAAGTAAACATTTTATTACACTAACTTGTTTCTATCTCCTTCTAACACTTTCGTCAGAAAGAGACAGACAGGCAAACTAATGTCAGAGTCAAACAGTTCTGATTTATAAGGACAACTATTCGTGGAAATCTGTCATTAAAAAATGGCGACATTGGCCAACGTCGATTCGTTCGTTGGGAATCAGCCTTTATTAATAAGCATGGAAGCAGCCGTCAACATCTCGTCTTCGCTTGTTGGGAGTAATTTAGGAAAATGCACTTACTTGGTGCGAAAGAGTGCATTGATACATACAAGAAACTTCTGTTTTATATGAAGGGTAAATAAACGTTGACGAAAATGGTGGCAACAAATCGAGTTACCATAACTTTAGTCTTTTTCGGAGGCATCCTAGTTGCTACTATTGGAATACTGTTGTCACAATATTTACAGAAGTCATGGATTACTATACCAGGTACGTGACAGTACAATCACCAAACAAATGATTCACTCTGCATAATGTTAATGACATATGTCAACAAGCTAAGGAGATAAGAGTACGTGGCGCAAGTGTGTTGTCATAGAAAGCAACGCATTTCGTCGTTACAAAAAACTGCAATTATTAGTCGAAATCTGATAGTAGAAAGACACGTCATTGCTAGATAATTTTGTTATGTTAATTTACAATCTCACTGCAGTGAAATAAGCATAAGCAAAATTCTAATCACAACAATCTTTGCGTATTATACTTTTGCCTTTCTGGGAACTCTTTTGAAACTTGATATAAATTCTTATTTTACATTTTCACATTGAGACATCTTTTTATAATTCTTAGAAATAGCAAAAGCAAATGTTTCTGCAATCATTAATCCAATTAACGAATTTAAGAAATTAGCCAAATTTACCAAATTCCGATTTTTTCAGTACGAACAAATCGTATTTTCACACCGCTGCCTTCAGAAATGTTTTTCAATCTCCAAGATGACACAACTCTGGGTTTGCCAATCACTTTTACCGACACTATTATGACTTCGCAAAATTGTGCAACGTCTGTCGTAGAGGCATTGACTTCCTTACATTTAGCATTAGAGATGAAATTGTCGGGTAAACGGAAAAAAGCTATCAAGCTGTTTCAACATGCTGTGGCACTGGCTCCGAAACACCCTGACATTCTGAACCACTATGGCGAGTTTTTGGAGCATACGCAGAATGATGTGATTAGAGCGAATGAGTACTATGTTAGAGCGTTGACATACCAGCCGAACCATGCTGGGGCACTAACCAATAGCCAAAGAACCGCGAGAGTCGTCGAGGAGATGGATAATATGTTGTTGCGGAGGATCGATGACAAACGGAACACTTTGTCCGCGATACCGGAAAACAATATTGCACTGATACGCGCCAAGAGGGAAGCGTACTTTCAGCACATTTACCATACAGTTGGTATTGAGGGAAATACTATGAATTTAGCACAAACTAGGGCTATAGTAGAAACACGAACTGCAATTGCGGGGAAAAGTATTGATGAGCATAACGAGATTCTGGGACTGGATGCTGCGATGAAATACATCAATGCCACATTAGTCAACAGGTGAGGGGAACCGTTTAGCAAAATTGATAAAATCGATATAAATATGTAAAATAAATGATTTTTTTTTTTTCATAAAATTGATGTTCGATAAATTTTTTTAATGAATGATCCCCTTAAGAGTTTCTATAAATGTATGAATTTGTAAACTAGAGAATAAGAGATTTCGTTGTTCTGATTTTAGGGTAGGTGCTATTTCGATCAAAGACATCCTTGAGATTCATAAACGTGTTATGGGTCATGTAGATCCAATCGATTGTGGACAATTCAGAAGGACTCAGGTTTATGTTGGAGGACACATTCCTCCTGGACCAGGAGATATTCATGATCTTATGGGGGAATTTGCATTATGGTTAAACAGTGACGTAGCTATTAGGATGCATCCTGTTAGGTAAACTTATTTATTAAATTAGAGATGAATGAATGGAAAAATTAAATTAATAAATGAAATCAATGAATGAAAAACTGAATTGAATTAATGAAATTAATGAATGAAAAAATGAAATTAGGGTTTTTGTGAAATCCGCATTTTTCATTTTCCTGTGACATAAAATATTCACAAGTATAAATCACAATATTTCAGTATCTGATATCTCATGTGACAAATGAAATATTATTAAATAACCATTTCATTTCCAGATATGCTGCATTAGCACACTACAAACTAGTTCATATTCATCCATTTTCGGACGGAAACGGCAGAACGTCTCGTCTTCTGATGAACATGATTTTAATGCAAGCAGGCTATCCACCTGTAATAATACATAAACAACATCGGCACAAATACTACGAAAATTTGAATTTAGCCAATGCTGGTGACATTAGACCATTCGTGAGATTCATTGCAGAGTGCACAGAACAAACGTTAGATTTGTTTTTGTGGGCAACTAGTGAATTTTCCAAACAAGTGCCAGCACTTAGTCAAGAAAGTTTACTTGGTTCAAATTCTATTATTTTAGAATAATGGAGCAGAAAAATGGGACAAATTTTTCAAACGAGACTGATTGTTAAGCTTCATTTTTTGCAACTTTTACACGTACAATACAAAATGCAAATTTTTACAACTTTGTAAATAATAAGTCAAAGAATCAATTGTTTAACAGTGAATTAAAGAGATTTACATTTTTTAATTTAAGAGATTTTAATTTTCAATTTTGCCAGAAAATGAAAGTTTTGCTAACTTTATGTAACAAAACAAATCTGGATTGAAGCTTCAACAACATGTTTCAAATTAGCCGGAATTATAAATAAAATAAGTTAGTATACAGGAAATTAGTTAGATCAATCTACTGGACAATTTTGGACAAAGTTGACTCAAACAACTGTATTTGTTTTTGTCAACCGTTACCATTAATTTGATTATGTCGCTGCATTTTAAGTAATGGTTTTATTATGACAATTTTAAATTAATAACTAAAATATCATTACGAAACATCATATCCCTACCATGTAAAAAAATAACTAAAAGTACCATGTAAATAATTACATAAATTTAAAATAGATAAAAGTAATGTACATCAGATATTGTTATTTTCTTACATGGTGATGATATAAAATTACTTTATGTAAAGTTTTAAAATGAGCGAAATATTTTCGTCGACGACTACTTGCTGGCCAAGTATATTTATTAATATCGAATAAGTTGTTATGAAATAATGTTTTCACTGAAATTTTACTATATGTGTGATACTTCACATAACACAATTTCAGAGAAAATGTGATATATCTATAGTTTGCTAACTAAATTATACAATTATTTATGCTGTTCTGCAAAGTTAGTGTAAGCAATTCATGGATATTTTTAAATTATATTTGAAAAAATACGTTTGTCAAATTAAAAAATATATCAATGTTTATATTGCAAACATTATTTTTTCAACGTATGCAGTTTATATTCAGCATTTAATAATTATACAAGGCGAAATTATTCAACAAAATGTAATTACTTCCCTGAACTGTATTTCAACTTTACATTTAGTTTAATAAAATTCAATATATTTTGTATGTAAATAAGGAAAATAATACTGTTTCAATGAACAAAATAATGGTGGTTATGGTTCATTCAGTAAACACGAAACCCTGATTTTATATTTTTTATCGTATTTAATTAAAATAATGTCAACTTTAAACTTACAATTAAATACAACAATATAAAATAAACGATACTTTTTATTCTTTTATTGATAAGTTTTTCTCCATATTTTCAGCAATTTCTTTGTATTTTTCCACCCGGAATTGTTTCCTTGCTTCACTAAGCAATACATTGTGTAATAGAATATGTTCAGGTGGATTAGCTGTTTCTAATCGTGGAAAAATATTTCCTAGAAGTAAAATCATTGTTTTAAAAGTTTTTACTTAATCCAGTTAACTTATTGAGAAAATATTAACTAAAGACCCTAATACATTTTCCTGAAATTACTAAACATAATGAATTTATATTGAAAATATAACAAAATTGTATTCTCAATATATTTTCCTTTTTTTCCTACTAGAATTCTAAATTTCATTTATTTTGCATTGCCAGTAATGCTTATATATTGCGTAGTATAAAATGCATATAACATTTTAAATTCTAATACAAATATTTTCATTAACAAAAGTCATACCTCTTAATTCTAAAACTGCCCTCTCTATACCTTTTCCACCAAATAATACAGGTAGTTTGTGAACTTTTGTGTAGTTGTAATCATAATCTTGATATCTTGGAACTAAAACTTTGAACAGTTTATGGACCAGCTGTTTTTCTCCTATAAAGAAATTAGCATTGTCCATAGTTTCCTTGTGTTCTGGGCCATGGCGAATAGCTTCTGAGATTAACTAAAATTTAAACAAATTATTTAAGTCAGTTGAAATATTATTAAAATATCTCGATATGCTGGCATACAAAATAACAATTAATAATAAACTAACGTAATAATTAAGTAAATGATTATTTAATAATAAAAATGCAAAACTAAACAAATCACCATTTTTATCACCAAGACAAATAAATAATATTAAATCAAGGCTAACAAATGTTTTTGTGACATTAAAATTTTTTAAGTGTCTTCCATAATGATTTATCAATTTAAAATATTCTTCCTTTTATCTTGTAAACAATAAATAATAACAGTAATCACGTAAAAAATAGAAAAACCTACCCGTTCGGCATAACCTCTCACTTCGTCCGCTCTGCCATAATTAAGTTCTAACCGTTCGTACTTGAACAGTGCTGTAATGGTCTTTTTAATTTTTCGCAATCGACCCTTAGGTCCATCAGGATTTGACAGTCTACGTTTCGAGCTTAATTTGTAAAAAAGTTTTCCGGCCGAATGGGTCACTTGTGCTTGATTCATTTTGGATAGACAACGAAGGTTTCTTTCTTGCACACAACAATCATCCGATAACTGGCGTTCCGAAAACCATCTTGTATCGTCTGAGACAAGGACAGATGCACAGTGTAGTGGCATATTCGAAAAGTATTCACAAGTATTGTTGCGAATATTTTAGAACACGTATTCCAAAACTGGAAGAGAATACATTTAGCGTATGTCTATATATGTTAGATATAGTTATACAGACACTGCAGTTTTAGAATTCGTAATTAGAACAATTTATAACGACAAATCGATTGTATTTGTCGAGATCGAGTCCTGATCGTGGATGATTTTTTTCACACAAATTGTAATGTTTATTTCGTTTATCAGCAACCATTATTGATGTGAAAAAATGTAATTAAAAAGCAAAAAGTTATTAGAAAGATGTCAAAATACTTTTTATCTTTACTTATTTTTATGTGAACTATCAAGAGATGCTCTTAATAGTTCTTTTTATTTAAATAAAGAGAAAACTATAAAACTCTACAGCGCTCTGAAAAAAATTCTGAAAAAGTGCTGTAATTGGGACTTTTAGTGGAAAAGTCTTCAAATGTATATTGCAGAATTTCGGAGACTTTCGCAGATTTGTACTTTGCAAAGTACATTTTCTTACTTTCTCAGTAATCAGACTTTTGCAGAATAGAAATCTGCAAATCTGAATGACTGCAAAATACTTTTGAAGAATTTTGCAGGATTTTCCCAGTAATAGAAAGACTGTTGTAGCCTTTTCACAAACCATTCTGTATGGGTTTTCAATTTGCGAAAGTCACTCTATTTCATTTTAAACAAATATAATATTCGCAAATTATAAAATACACCAATTTTAAACATTTACGACGTTTGTTTCTTCACTTTAAGATTCAAAATTAAAAATGTCTTACTAAACATCGATTATCGATGTTGAATCGATGTTCTTCTTAAAATCTCGATTCTAAAAAATCGTTTCGAACATCGATTTCTTTCAAACATCGCCCATCACTCCAGCCCCAACCCGAACATCCCTCCGGCAGATCCTCGACTCGCTCCCGAGCCGCCAGATGGCGCGCGCACTCGTGCAGATGGCGCTGCCGCTGCGCCGTTGTCAATAACGGCCATTAAAGGACCAAGACCTGTCCTGCAGTGCATCCGGCGAAAGCTGAATGAAAATAATTCATCGCGGCGAATCGATATCGCACGGCGAGTAGCGCGGGCGAGGACGGTTGCGGGCGCGCGGCTTTATGCTAGAGCGCGCGTTCGGCTCGGGATCGGCAGCAGCGGGACACGGGCGTGCCGCGGCAGCAATCGCGCTCGACTCTCGTGCGCACGGCCATCGGCGCTCGTTATTTCGAATCCCCGAACGATAACTGTCATCGCCGTCCGCCGGACGCCTGCGTGCCGCGGGTTTTATGGTGCGCGCGAGCCGAGCCACGTCTTAAATGACAATGAACAACATCAATGCGATGAGCAACATCAAGCCTGGCACCAGCATAAACATCGAGCGCACCGACGGTGAGTAACCTCAAAACGCGGCGTGTCCTTATTCGGCCGCATTTCGAGCCTTTCGCGAGGACGAGGGGAGGGGGCGCCTCGCCATTTCGTCGCGCCGATTTCCGCGATCGCGAATCCGGGTAGTTTTCGGAAAGGGGGGCGCCACGGTCGCTCGGAGCGATTTCGCTTTCTTTGTTTCCGACGCGACGTGGGGGGGACGGTTTTTTAACGGGCGATTTTTAAATCGCACGTTTCTTTGTCGCGGGAGGGTGTGGTTGAGGAATCCGAGAGGTTGATTTGCTTTTCGAACAATTCGGAGCTTTTTTGCGAGGGCATTGCAGTTGAATAGTTTCGGGGGTAATTGGGGATTTTGGGGAAATGCGGTTTATTGTTGAAAAGTCGGTTAACTTGGACTTATTACAATTATCCTGACATGTTGGGAGGTTTGTTTACTGTTTTTGGTAGAAATGTTGAAAATGTTGGAAGTATTGTTAAAATGATGAGTTGGAATTTAAATTTGTAACAAATATGAGATCTGTCAGGAAATCAGCTGATTTGCAATTTGTCAAAATCCCTTTATTTTCAGGACAATCTGCATGAATTCTATTCTATCTTTATATGTGGTTAGCATGAATCAATAATGGCAATGTATATTGTTATTCTGGAGATTATATTTGCCTTATCGCACAGTTTATCAAAATGCATTGATGTGTTGCATAGATATGAACAAAATAAAGAGTCTTGATCTATAAGATGTATTCAAAATACTACCTAATTAAAGGTGTGATGAGATCAGCGAAAAAGAAAATATTCCACAAGATTATTTTGTAGTATTTAATGGTTCTTCCTGAATTCTTAAACTATTGATAATAAGTTTTGTTAATGTTTGTATATTATTTTAATATTCTTATTCTTATTTTTTGAACATTTGTAATAGTTATAAATATCACAGTACAAGAACAAGTCGATTCGATGAAGTCGGCGAATATGCAAATCCCATTCATGTCTTATTTGGAAAACTGGTTTCCTTTATCATAGAATGTACATGGATTAAACTACTTATGGATTCTTGTAACAGCTAATTTCTTTTAATAATGTTTAATATTACTCACCTTTAAAGAAACATTATAACCAAATTGTACTCTGTCTCGTAACAAATGAGCATATTTTACAAATGTAAAATGCCTACAGCTGAAAATAAAATTATTTAAGAGAAAAATGGTTCGTTTTATTTCATTTCTTTATTGCTAAAAATAATTACATTGCGTTTTACTGTTTATAATGAAGATTGTAATTTAACTATTGTATATATGTATAGGCAGTTATTCGCATTTGTATTGGAAGGTGTCTAAAGAAGTTAAAATAGTTATTTTAACCATTTCTAAAGCATAAGTTAATGTTTTAATAGTCTCTCCATTCAGAAATAACTTCCATCTAAAATGAATACATATAAAACAAGTTGATAAGTCTCATCATCATTAATTTTTTAGCAAACTGAAATTTCTGCAAAAGCAATTGTTAAAAAATGTATTTATACAATACCCAAAAAGGTATTTACAAAGAACATTTTACAATTCTAAAATTATAACCCATTCTTTTTTAATATTTAGATTTAGAAATTGATCTATTCTCTAATTAAAAAAAGCATCGTGTCAGAATATAAATAAATTATTTGCAAATGATCCTGTCTGTTTTCTCAGGCAATGGAAAGTTGACATGTAAACTTGACATTATAGCAACACTTTCGATAACATCATAAATAGATAAATGCAACACGTTTCGCATATTTCTTCTTTTTTCAAACTAGTTCTTTAATATATTATTTCTATTTTTTTTTTATTTTTTGATAATGTATTCACATTTTGCACCCCATCCTTTTCAATGCAAACAAATCTTGGTAGAAAATGCAAAGCTTCAGGAAATATCCTGCTTGAACTGACTTAAATAAGAAGTCACGCGTTTCTCACACGTTTTACACTGTCTGAATGTAAAACTGGCAGGAAATGCATCAAGAAGAGATTGTCTCCAAGGGCGATACATTATTAAAATACAGTTTCTGACAGTGAAACATTTTTTAAGTCATTGCGTACGCAAAACATATACTTTCAATTGCCCTTCTATACACGTGCTATTGATTGCACAGTAGTATTGATTCAATGAGTTCAACTTGTGGATTATGTTACTTTATTATGCACTTTAAGTGAAATTATTGCACAACATTTAGACAATTATCGATATCTTGCAAACATCTCCAGGCTTCCCTGCGATTATTTCAATCTTCCAGAAAAACTGAGTCGATACTTTTATGCCGTAACTTTAATTGTTCAAAACTGTATTGGATACTTTTAATAACAAAAATCAGTGAGATAATTTGTAACACATTCATTCTTTGTGCAGATAGTATATTCCAGTAGAATTGTAAGTAGTAGAATTGTAAATGGCAGATCTTAATACATGTCTTTTTTGAAATTCCAGGTCGCGTACATTCGGCTATAGTTTCTGGTGTCAATTGGGAGCAACGTAGCGTGACAGTAGAATGGTTCGAAAAAGGAGAGACCAAAGGGAAAGAGGTACACTAAGTGAAGTTCATTTAAATTAAGATTAATAAAAATAATGATTTTTTAAAATCAAATCAATCAGATTTATTTGATTTACAGAAGATTTGTTATTAAATGCGTTTAACATAATTTTATAATAACATAAATATGGAAAATAATATATACATTATAACTTATTTATATGGAAAATAGTAAATAATTTATCAGCAATCATATTTTAGTTATAAATACTTAAGTTAATCATTGAAAAATATTGTTTGATTTAAATAATTGATTTTTTGAAATAAATAAAAAAAGTCATTTGATTTGGAAAAGTCATGTTATAAATTAGTTCAAATCGGAACTTTCTTAAAAGCACAGCTCAAAACTCAAATGCAAATCAAAGTATGCAATCTAACTGGGTTAATATCAAACCAAAACAGTTGTCCGAAGGGAAACAAAGTTGCGAATAAAATTAGCATAACATAATTGACTCCAATTAAACCGATTAACAGTCTATCACTCTCGCTGTCTCAGTAAATCTGTTCCCACGAAACAATGTAAAAATAATTCCTGCGGTAGGTCATGGTTCTTCCAAATATTTTGAGTTACCAGAATCTATTGCAATACCACCTCCCCCCTTTCTCGCATTCGTGTGACTACCTGAGCCATGATTGAGGCACTGTTCTATTTTCATCAGAGTTCGTAAAGCACTGCAAACGTACACATCAAATGTAATTAAAGTTCTTTCTCCTTCTTTGACAATCGAAAATTCGTCGCATTCCAGTCAGCTGATAACAGCCAAACCTCTAATTGCTCGTGAAGTCGCATTCGTCAGTCTAACAGTGCTTTTCCCATTTTCCAAAAGTGCATTCAAAGTGTCTTAACTCAACAAACCACAAAGTAAAAACAATAAACATTTTTTTCTCTTATCAAACAAATGCAGTAACTGAAAAACAAGCAATCACATCGGAGGCGAGATTGGAAGTTGCATAACGTTAGACGTAATTTAAAAATAGAAACCATTGTGCAATATTTCGAGTTTTGTTGCATCGTAGAAATGAAAACTTTTACAACTTAATACCTAGAAACTCGGCGCGCCAAGTGAAATGCGTGCCTGCGATTTCGTCGAGTGGAGATCGCAACTGAACGTCGCCCAACACCGTGTTTGTCGATTTTTCAGGTGGAGATCGGCGCGATCCTCGCTTTGAACCCGGAGCTGCAGATGAGCGCGGAGAAGAGCATGGCACCGCCCACGCAGATTTCCAACATGATGATTACGTCGTCGAAAGGCAGGGTAAGACTGAAAATCGTATGTACCCTTCTAATTAATCGATTCGCCTGGGTCGTCAGTCACCGAAATGCACAATTCAAGAGTATCGCTTTGAACACAGCCGTTGCACAAGTGCAAGACTCAGCAGTTCAAATAGAACGTGTTTCTGGGAAGATACAGCGGCTGATAAGGACGTCGAGTTTAAGAAGACGAACAGGGAGAAAAATCACTTGAAAATCGTTTTGAATGAAGATCTCTCACAAAATAATTTTTTTTTACTGATAAGGATTTCTTTTCTTCCAAAATTCTTCGTTTTGTGCCGAAAGAATTCTTTTGAGATTGAGCTAAACCGTAGTTTAAACATTTTGAAATTGTGTTAGCTATGATTTTTGTTAGTTTTGTTAGTTTTGTTAGTTTTGTTAGTTTCGTTAGTTTCGTTAGTTTTGTTGAATTTCGTTAGTTTTGTTAGTTTCGTTAGTTTTGTTAGTTTCGTAAACCCTTTCGACTCAAAAAAGGAAATTTTGTTTCTCCACTTTTGATTTGACTGTCCCTAGACTACGGTTTTACCATAAGAGTGTACGAAGGTTCAATGAAGCACCGACGCGGATCTTATACCAACCCTGAAATAATTTTTCGATCAACAAATTGAAATTAGTATTTACACTACTAATTAAAAAATGAGGTCGCGATGGATTAGCGAATAATCCGTTCAGTACCTTCCCACCTTAGCCACTACTTTAGTTTATTTTGCTAACCGCGTTTCATTGACCAAATTGTCCAATGTTGACGCGTTGCCTGGACTACCTTATAACCTCTTTCCCGAAGCTTTCGCTCTAACACAAATGTGTTACACGCGACATGTTCCAGTACATATTAATTTTTCAGGTACCATTGATTCCTAACGCAAATCTATTTTATCGCTCAATTCTCATGAAATGTGCTCGAACCCGTGTACACGCCGTGTAACTTCTCGATCCGGATTGAGTTTCATCGGTTGTTGCATTATTAGCCGCGAAGTGAGTCTTGGTGGTTTGTTTCGCCCCAGTGTCGCAATGTCTCCAAATTTTTCTTTCTTTTCCTGATAAGTTAACTCTTTTTTTGTAACTATCCGTTCCTACAAGTCATCCTTCAGTATCTGATTTTGAACAGTGTTATTAACCGAGTACCATTTTTTCATTCACTGGACGCTGCTCGTGGATTGCAAATGGTGGACCGCCGACGACATTCATTTTCTGTTCTCATTGGTTTCGTTTCCTTTTGGTCCCATCACGTTTGCAAACACCCACCTTTTTCGTTTCTTTTGACCCGGTTAAAAATCTCAAAGGACTCCTCTGAGGAAGACGAGGATGAGTTGGACAATCCGGAGGGTTCCTTTGGACACCACAGTGGCCAAACACCGAGAAATGGCTTAATTTCTGCGACGCTTCCTGTGCGAGTAACATCTCGTCTTTCGGTAACGCGCCACCCTCAAGTCATTCCTAGTTCTGTAAAATCCCGTGTAAATATGTTCACGTTTCCCGTTTTAGTTGATTTACTGGTGACGTCGCCTAATTGAGGTGCCGTCACTTGCAATCAGTGAGTAATCCTCAATTGAAGCGTTAGGAGTATCGATCGGTTAATGAGTCGCTCAATCTTGTTAAGTATGAGGTTGAGTGATTGATTAATAGATTGCAAATGATTCATTGCGGATTGACCAGTCAATGTTAGATCTCTTGTTTGACTGAAACATTGATTTTGAGTCAAGTTCTGGTAAGGCGAGGTTTAAGTTCTGCTGCAAAGGAGTTAGGGATACTTAAGAAAAATGATGAATCATTATTTGATCGTAAATGGACCATTACGAAATTCTGCACATATGAGAAATTGAATATAAACCATTTTCAACAATTCTGAAATTTCGTAATTTTTCAACGAAGAACTGCGATATTTCATTATTTTCAAAAACCTTTGAAATTCATTGAAATTTTTTTAAATCAGGGACAATTGCAGAATCTGGGTCTGATCGATTTGCGATACAATAATTATTAATCCCTTTCTTATTAACAATGAACTAACTCTGTGTAAGCAGAACTTGAACTTGACCTCAATACGTCCTTGGAATGAGTCATTAGTGTTTTCATTTGGTAAATGAGGTGTCGAACCGTTCCATTGTGTGTTACCCGTTTTATGTTGTGGTTTTTCTAATCATGCAACTTATTTTTGTTTGAGTTTATGCAAGCATCTTATTTACTTTCGTAACAAGGTTACTTGCTACCATATATATTCTACCATAGGTACATACGCTTACGAAGAGAGATCTAAAACATTTTTTCGAATAAATAAAGCGTGTAAAAAATTGATGCCCGGGGTTGAAAATTTAATCGGTTTGAGAGCTTGGACGGAAGTTGCGCCGTAAAGTGCACCTCCAAAATGTACGCCATTTTAATACGTAATTCAATTCCGCCACAATTTTACAGTTTTATTATTGAACTGACATCGAGTCGTGGCAGGTAACGTACGAAACTGCTAAAAAATGTCTCTACGAGTCCTCCTCGTACATCCAACGTATGTTTTCGTCAGAATTTGCGATAAAATAGACAACGTCTCGCTCGAATGATTTATAATTTACCACCAAGTAGAGCAAGTAGATTTCCGACCGATTTGCTATTCTTTTTGATAGTGCACTGTAAAGTAAGCGTTTTTCACTTTTTACTTTGCGTCCGCCAACTTTATTCGGCATTCATTAACTCTTTGTTTTATCGATTTTAGCATACCACACGGGCTTCTATTCCAGTCAAAGGTGAGAACCATTTTCTTCGCTACTTTCCACTCTGACTTTTTGCAAATTTTACTTTTTAGTGCTTTGAAATAAAAAAAAATTTTGAAAATATAAAAATTAACACAGTTTTAATATTGTTTAAATTAATTTTTAAACACATATTTAGTTGTTGATTTAAAAATATAATAATGAACTTCGAACATTCACAAATTTCCAAATCGGCGCGCGTCGAACTGTTACGTCGACAGCCCTACAGATTGTTCTCATAACATGTCGAGTTACGTATAACACCGGCGCGCGGAACTATCAATATTCGCGTGCTATACGTAACGTGCAAGGGCAAGGACCCCAGCAGACAGTGCAGCATGTACTTGCAACGAGTAAAGTGCTCTCGCGCAAATTTTACACCCAGATACATTCTAATTGGCCGACGGATATCGATTGTGCGCCGACCGATTTCAAGCTCATTTCGTTAAAATCCAAAATGAAGTTCAAATTCATGACTTTCTGCCTGCGCAAACGTAACAAAATTTTGGACAAGTCCAAGGGGGAGTCCATCGTCGTTTTCTCCATCAGAGATGGTACTGTAATTTTTTTTTATTTTTATTACAAGTACAAAAAATAAAGACATTTTAATGTGTTTTTTAATCGCTCGTAAATTAATGGAATCGAATGAAAAGTGAGAAAATTTGTGGAATGCTCGAAGTTGATGTGATATGTGAACTGGCAGTGCTCATAGATGGAATATTTGAAGTTGATATTCCATCGATGCAATTAAATGTTTTTGATTAGATAAAATAACTAAATGTGGTTCTTAATTAACAACTTTTCTGGGAACTTAAGATTGGTCGATTTTAAGGTCGTACAAAAAATCGTTTATAATGGAGATTAAGCTTTAAAGAAATTTGTTAGAAATGTAGAAAAATATTTTATTTCTGGCACAAAGTAAAATGAATTAAAGAATTTCACGAAAACAATTTAAGTATGAATAACTTATTATACTGGGTGTTTCTAAACAAATTAAACAAAGTTTGGGGGCGTAATCTATGTAATCTAAAAATAAGATGAAAAAACAAAATTTTGTTTCAAAACATCTTTTTTGAGTTACAAGCAATTTCAATTGTGATTGATTAATATGAATTGATCTACAATTAAAAATGATAAAATTAACAATAACTTTTCCTTTACTAATTTTTTTACCTAAAATAAAAAAATTAAACAATTTTTTTACTAAAAATGTAGAAAAAAATTATTCTAGCTACAAGTGGAAATAAAAACTGTTTATAAGAAGCTAAATTGACCAATGCTGCTGAATTTCAAAAATCAGTCAAGCAATACCAAAATTTTAAAGAAAATAATTAAACTTGACCTTGAAGGAAAATCGTTATAAATTTTTACTGTCGTTATTATTACAAGTAAAGAACTATTATTAAGTAAAAAGAAAAAGAAATTGCTGCACATGATTAATGACCTAAGTTTAATCGAATAGCTTTTCTACTGCTAAAATGCGCAATTTTAATTTTAAATTGCTATTTTTGTTTACAACTAAAAATAGCCAGCCAAAACTAATTTTTGTAAACCAATTTTCGTCTTATTTTTTGACATCGATTATACCCACAAAATTTGTTGAGGTTTTGATACATCCTGCATATTCTCATTTATAAAGAAAAAACCCCATTTTAATAAATCTTTAGTTTTCAATTGTTTATACCAATAAAAAATTGCAATAATACAATAATATTTTATTTATTATTACATCCTAAAAATCTGACCCTTTACTTAATGACCTTAAATGAGGAAAATGGACATGAGAAGCGTCTAAAAATGTTTAAATTTATGCCTAAAGAATACTTTTGTATTGCCCAATTGCAGCCGGCTCAAACAGAAATGTATCTCGCCCAACTGGTCGTCCCACCAATATTATGGCAACCGCGTCCTCGTTGAACGGACATAACGACGTGCCTTTGACCGGACGGCGAGATGTGCAGGAGAATATCCCACCGACGCCTACCAGCACCCCGGCCTACCCGGGACTAACTGCTGCTGCCCTCAATAAGGCTAAACCGGCACCGCAACCGCAACCGCCATCGCAGCAACAACAACAGCAGCAGAACCAGGTGGAGAATGGCAGGGGCAGGAGATCGAACGTCGTCAAGGAAGTCGAGAGGCTAAAGAAGAACAGAGAGGAGCGACGACAGCGCCAAGCCGAGCTCAAGGAGGAGAAAGAGGCTCTTATGAATTTGGACCCTGGCAATCCCAACTGGGAGTTTCTGGCTATGATTCGGTTCGTGCCTTACTTCACACCGATTCGCCAGAAGCAATGTTTAAACTCTTTATCTGCTGCCATTTTGTCATTTTCTGCATTTTTTTAATTTGCGAAATTAGAAGAAAAAGCTATATCTCGGAATCCTGTGAACCGATTACCACCAAAATTTGGCTCTGAATTCCTCTTAACGATAGAAAAACAACTATGCATCGTTTTAAAAAAATTTTATTTGTTAATTTTTTTAATGCAAAAAATCCATTAAAAGGGGTTGAATTTAAATTTGGTATACGCCATTGAATTCGCCTCAAAAAACCATCCTAGAATCGTGTAACAGTCAGGAACCTGGAAAAAGTCAGGAAAATGAAATTGCTCTTTGACTTTGATCAACGCGCCATCTGGATCGGAACTATTTTCGATCCAGATGGCGTGTCGATCGACGTCAAATTCCAATTCCTACTTTTCAGGGAATATCAAAACAACATCGAATTCCGGCCTCTGCGAGAAACCGACGCCGTCGAGGATCACCAGATAACGGTTTGCGTGCGCAAGCGCCCTCTGAACAAGAAAGAACTGACTAGGAAGGAGGTGGACGTGATAAGTGTGCCGAGCAAGGACCAGATGGTGGTGCACGAGCCGAAATCAAAGGTCGACCTGACGAAGTACTTGGAGAACCAGCTGTTCCGGTTCGACTACGCGTTCGACGAGACATGCACCAATGAGATCGTCTACAAGTACACGGCGAAGCCGCTGGTGCAGACCATCTTCGAGGGCGGCATGGCCACGTGCTTCGCTTACGGTCAAACCGGCAGCGGCAAGACTCACACGATGGGTGGCGACTTCAACGGCAAAACACAAGACTGTAAGAAGGGAATTTACGCGATGGTTGCCAAGGACGTGTTCAAGTGCCTCAAGTCGGCGAACTATCGGTCACTCAACCTGGTCATTTCCGCCAGCTTCTTCGAGATTTATTCGGGCAAAGTCTTCGACCTGTTGGCCAACAAACAGAAGCTGAGGGTCCTGGAGGATGGCAAGCAACAGGTGCTTATGAGATTTCGAGATTCATTAACTCAAAAACTACAGTTTTTCAAACTTAAAAACAAAAATTCTAACTTAAAAATTTTTTTAACTTTTTGTTTGGTACAAACAAAAGACTGGAATAGAAATTCTGATGAAAATGATGAACCATTTTGGTTATAACTCCTTAATTACAAAGAATCAAGAGAATTAATTATTTTTATTCAGTTTGTTTAAATGATAACAATGTATTTTTTGCATCTCAGGTACAAATTGTAGGCCTAACAGAGAAAGTAGTAGAAACGTGTGACGAAGTATTGAAGTTGATCCAACATGGCAACAATGCGCGAACAAGCGGTCAGACTAGCGCCAATTCCAATTCGTCTAGGTCACACGCGGTATTTCAAATTATCGCCCGTGTCGCGGGAACTCATAAAGTTCATGGAAAGTTCTCTCTAATTGATCTTGCCGGCAACGAAAGGGGAGCCGACACATCATCCGCCAATCGACAAACGCGTAAGGACAGCAAATTATTTGGTCAAAAATTGATTTCATGAAAATATTTCAATTGCAAATTTTATACATTAAGTTATACATTAAAATATATTAAAAAAAAACAATATTTTACATCAGTTTTTAGATTTTTTTCATAATAAAGAAAATCAAAATCATTTAAAAATATCAATTTTGTCCATTTTGGAAAACGATCCCCATTACAATTGGTGAATTGCTATTCGCAGGTATGGAAGGTGCTGAAATAAACAAGTCTTTGTTGGCCTTGAAGGAATGTATCCGCGCTTTAGGTCGCAAAGGCACACATTTACCATTTAGAGCTAGCAAATTAACTCAAGTTCTCAGGGACAGCTTTATCGGCGAAAAATCGAAGACTTGCATGGTGAGATTTGATTATTCATTATTTTTGTATTACAAATTTTTTTATTTTTCTTCATTTTATTTATTTTCCATTTTGTTTATTGCGTTTTTAATGTAACAATAAAATGTACTTTAGATCGCAATGATTAGTCCTGGAATGAGTTCCTGCGAACACTCGCTTAACACTCTCCGGTATGCCGATCGAGTGAAAGAGCTGGCAGCCACGGATCCAACCGGAGCTAAGATTTCTCCATCTGACGAAGATGCGGACATGAAAATTGAAGCTTCAACGAATAACTCGGTTCTGTCAGACAGCGATTTGGCTCAATTAAGATCACTTAATGTAAGTCGTTTCACTTGATTGTCTCTTAAAAATTAAAAGGGGGCGACTGATTGGGAAAATCGTGAAAAGTTCCGTTTAATCTTTTATTTCTGTAAAAAATCAGGGAATATCGTTGGAATTTTTCTATTTTTCATTAAGAAAACTAATTTTGCAATTAAGAGAAAATCTTAATTCTTAAATAGGAACCAAATCTTAAATAGGAACCAAAACTGAAATCTATAAAAATGAAAAACTCTTTATTTTTTAATTTTGTTTTTCAAAATCGGGGATTTTTTTTCTTTATCTTCTGTCCAATCGTCACCCTCAAAACAAAATTATGCACTTTAAAATAATTGAATTATGATTTTCCGCTACAATAAAAATGGCCACTTGTAAATGATAAAAAAAGTTGGATCATTTTGAACAGGAAGGCGAGTTATCTCAAGACCTATACACTTTCCACGAGGCGGTTTCTGCGTTGCAACTGATGGAGGAAGAAGTGTTGGATACGCACAAAATTGTTATGGACAATACTAATAAATTTTTAAACGATGCACATGACACATTCAGCGCGACGCACGAGGTGGACTACGATCAAGACGGTAAGATCAGTTTGCATTTTCTGCAACTTCAATGTTTTTGTTTTTCATCAGTCTATTTAAAATTAACTATTATTTTTTAATTATGTTTAAGTTGAGAGAGGAGGATATTTGTTAATTTGTTAATTAAACAGTAACGCACTGTCATTACTATTATCACTATTATTATTAATTTGTATTATTTAAGTGATATCTGTTCTACAAATTACGTTTTAATCTTATTCCTTTTTGTTAATTATTTAATCCTTTTAGTTAATAATTATTAACTATTTTCTTAATCCTTTAGTTAATAATTATTTTAATATTACTGTTTATGAAACTTTTTTTTTCTAACAATTGTTTCAATAGTTTTGTACTTCTCACATTTTCACCATAAATTATAGTGCCTGGCTTACACAAATATTGTGTGGTTTTGCATGTGCAGTATCATGTTTGGTAAATCCAATAGTGACTACGATGATAATAAGTGAATTTCTCCTTTACTTATATTTACTCGTTAATAAAATATATTGACAATTTCTTCATCAATGGATAGTGTATAGGTATATTTTTTACAATAACTTTTCATTCAGTTCATACCAATTATGACAAAAAATGATAGTCTTCATATCCGCTTAAAGAAGATTCCAAAACTTCATATCCATGGTGTTATTTCACAAAATTTAATCATGGGTTAATTCACTATCATTCATAATTTGTTACAGTAACAACGCTTGTTAAATAATTATCAATTTGTTTTAACGTAGAACGAATAAGAAAATACTAATTATTAATAAAGCTTCAATATAAATTAAAATAATTAAGCAATGAAATTATAAAGTAGCTCTTACCACAAATTAGTAATTTCTCAATGTGAATTTACTTTACATTAATGTACTTTAAATTTATTAAAAATGAAATATCCCATTGCATTTTCATAAATCCTTTCGAGTAATAGTAAAAATATCCACCTCTCTCCGTATTTTAAGGTGGTTCGAATGGAGAAATGTTTAGAACAAAGTATCAAACAAATTGGTTGCAAAAAGCCTTACATCCATGATTAAATTGCTTATTCAAATAACACCATGACCGAATATGAACAGATTCTTTAAAATCCTATACATTTTACCCGACTCTTCAATTCCATTATATATTAATTAGTTCCATCATCTAATTAACTGTAATGTATACCAAATATACAATTTATTTATACTTGCAAACTATACATTTGCAATAATCTTAAACGAAATGTATCATTTTAAATTGTACGAAAACGACGAGAGATTCGGATTCGTCAAATCAAAGCAAATCGCGTTCACACGTTTGAACCACCTTAAAAGGACCATCTGAATGATCGATCTGCAATGACAAATGAGACGCGTTTCATCGCAGATGTATCCATCAGTCGCATTTTGGACAGCAATGGCTCTTCTCGGATTGAATTAAAAGAATCTACAGAAAAATCGCTCCTCCCGCCATCTGACGGCAGTTCTTACAACGTATCATCAAACGAAACCCCAAACCAACAGCCCACCAGAAAAAAGAAATCTAAGTACAACTGGGCTGGAACTTTCAATAAAAAGCGAAAAATCTCCAACTACCCAGCTGTGGAAAATCCTCAGAACGATACTGCGCCAAGTTTCGCATTTCCGGAAGACACGAAGCCAGACTCGATGTTAATTCATCAGGACTCGATAATTCCTAATATAGAGGAGAAGCCAGTGAGGAGGATGACGAATACGATTATGAATAGACGCAAAAGCAGTGGGAGGCATGAGTGGATCAAACGAAGCTTGCTCTTTTCTTGGAGGATACTGCGTTTTGGCGCGACAATCGTCGTGCACTTCGTTTTATTCTTGCTCGTTCCTCTCATTTACGTGCTCGTTTTTGTCTACTTTTTTAACGACAAATAGGAAAGAAAGAACATTGCTTTCTCATAGTTTATTCTGTGAATAACATTTTGATACTATTTATTACGTAGGGTATTCCTGTTGCATTTATTGACATGCATTTATGCATTTTTACGACGCTTAATGTGAATTTTTACGAAACGAATGTGATTCCACGATTTTGATATCTCCGTCGTTTGCTCAATGTTTGAGACTTGCTTCGAAGAACATATACCATTTTTTATAAACGTGACTTATGTTTAATCAAATATATTCTATTTTTATAGTCACTTTAGTTTTATTTTTCCATGACACTGCACATGTAAAATTGAGCCATTTGCCAAAGGAAAATTAAGATTATTGAACGTTTATTGGACTTTCAACGTTTAATGAACGATTGTGCAACGTTTATTAAATAAAAATGTTTAATAAACACGTTCTTACAACGTAATAACGTTTCTATAACTGTACATAACTCAAAAATTTCTGTTGCAGCTTACGCGCAAAAGTGGGAGCAGTGTTTGGTACAGCAGAGGGAGTTGCTCAACACAGCCTTGGACCAAGTTAGTCAATTCCGTAAGCAGCTGCTGCAGGAAGAGCAAATCAGCCGGGAAATGATTCGTACGCGCAACGCGCGGTACAATTAATGTGATGAACGTTAATCGATCGTACCGAACAAGCAGAAAAATATCAAAGTTGTAGCAACGGAAAAGAGACGAATCACTTAGAGCAGGAACGAACGAAGGGGAGCGAGAGAGAGGGGGGGAGAGAGAGTCCACACGGTGAACCGAAAATAAAAATTCTCAATTATGCCAGTGCTCGCGTCTAAAGGACTTCAACCTATAATTTTTATTTGTCTGACGTTAATTTGTTGTTTGTTGTCCGGGAAAGACAAAAGACGATAAGTATTGTTTTAATGATAGCTGACAAATAATGTTGGTCTATTTCACGGAGTTTAGGGAAACCTGTCCAGATTCAACTGTTCGCCGACGAATGACTGCTGTCGCCGACGAAGCACTCGTCCTTTCGTCCTTGCGCCACTCCGAAACGAGACTTTTGTTCGAGTATGCGTGATTTCGGGTGAATGCACACAGTCGTTTGTCCATCGCTTTTCATTTTCAGCATTTAAGCGTATTTATTGATCAGCTCATCGAATCAAAGCCCCTAAATTATTCGGATTTGTAAAATTCAGTATTTTACGGACGACGTCGAGGTGTCGGCGTCGTCGGACACGCAGAACTTCCGTCATCGTGTGTGTGTGCGTGTGTGCGTGTGTGAGGGAGTACGCGTGGCACTGGTGCGCGTGTACGAGGGTGTGTGTGTGCCGAGTGAGTTTGTATATTATGAACAAAGGGTCCAGAGCGAGACATGGCTGAAATTCGAGCAAGTTGAATGAAAAGAGAGAAGCAACCAGCTTGGAATTTATAAACTGTATAAAATTATATGAAAATGTTTCGAAAAAAACGATATGAATAAAATATGACCATTTTTGAATTGTAAGTGACTGGCTTTTTAGACGCTAGGTACAGGGAGACTGGATTAAAAGTATTTTTGTCAAATAACAACATTTTTCATTTCGTAATTTTAAGAATCGCCGTTTGAGGGGATGTATATCTTTCTTGGTTTCAAAAGATCGAAAATTTTTTTGCAATCTCGTTTTTATTTAACTCGTTTGTTGCAAAAAAGTAAAAAATCGTACATTTGTTAATAATTAATCAAATATATGGTATTTTTAAAAAGTTAAAGGTACACCAATTTTCATTGAATTTCAATTTAGTTTGCGCCAAAATGTACGGAATTCAGTTTTGAACAAATCTGTCAGACAGAATTTTGATAGCATTTATAGTTTTCTGGCAATCCACGACTTTATAAAAGAATGTCACAACAGGCCAAAAATACGGATTTTTTCATGTTTTTATTTACATTAACACGAATAACTTTTTTCACATTAAACAATCAAAATTCTGTCTGACCAGTCTATTCATTATTAAATTCTAAACATTTTAACGAAAGCTGCATCAAAATCTGATCAAAATTCATGTACCTTTAACTTTTTAAAGTTAAGAATTTCCGCAAAGAAAGTTTTCCAGATAATCAAGTTCAAAGTAAAAAGTTCTTTGA
>JABFPB010000808.1:0-31332 GCA_022817645.1 Ceratoteleas bidentatus
CCGCCCTCCCGCCCCTCACGTCGTCGCTTGGACGCCAAATCCGCGCGGCCAAGTGGAATTTTCCCGCTCGATCGCGGCCGGACGCTGACCCGCTTTTTCGGCGCTGTCAGCGTCGGCGCCGTTTTCGCCGTTTTCGCGACGCTCCCGCCGCTTTTCCGGCCGACCTGCTCCGAGTTCGCGCCGACTCGGGTTTGTTTGTTTGTTTCGCAGGAGCGTCGATTTCGCGGGACACTCGGTGTGTTTGGGCTTTTTGCACGAGTTCGGTGGGGCAAACATTGGCGCCGCGAACGCCCGAGTTTGTTGTGTATTTGTGTGCGCGCGCGGCCCAAGGGAGACGTGCCGTCCTCGCCGTGAGCAATCTCCCCGGTACAAACAATTGTTGATAGAAATGTGACTTGCTATGAATGCAATGAGAGTTGAATGAAGTCCAATTATTTCAAGTTGAATTTTTTTAAACGCCCGGAGTTTAAGTGGAATTGGAAAGAATAGAGGAGAATTTAAGTTTGTACGTTTGAATACAGATTGTGGAATTGAAAACGAATTATTATTTTTTTAAGAATTTAAAATTTGTCATTGAAAACATTGTTACTTTATAGCAATAGAACAGAATAGAATGGAATTGGAAAATCAAATGATTTTCAGAATTGATCTATGAGGAATTCAATGGTTTATCAATTCATTTCTATTTCTCTCTATGAAATATGTTTTTCAGGGCCGTCTCTAGTGGGTGGCCGAAAATGGAGCCGCTTTTGCGGGTTTTTCGTGTTCCGGCGAGAGTGCGGTGGGGGTTTGTTTTTATTCTCGCGGGATAATTGTGCGAGTGGCGCGCGAGGGGAGGGGGCGATTGCAGCACCGCGAATGTTTTCGTCGGGTTCGGACTCGTGGGCGGAGGGCGCGCGGGAGCCGTGTTTGTTGTCAGGTCGCGGTGTTTTGGAGGAGCACTGTCGATGTTTGGACTGCACACCCGATTCCGTAGTTTTTTCACCGGCTTATCAATACTTTAGAACACTTTATTGTATTGTGGATGTATCTGACGAGAAATGCGAGATATTGATTTTTTTTAATTATTTGAATAATTAAATTAGTTGAATAATTTGTTGATTTTTAAAATTTTTTAGTTAAATTAAAATAGTGAATTTTTCAGGATAATGTTAATGAACTTTTGCAAATTTCATTTTGTAATATTTTCAGGAAAATGTTATGTCTATTTATATTAATGAACATTGGCTAAATTTGAGTATTGTTCAAATATATTACACAATATTACGATTCTGATGAGTGTATAATATAGGTGGGAACATGAATATATGTGTAAATGTTAATAAATCTGTCAATAAGATTAGTATAGCTGGTATTAAATCTAAAAGTTGTGCTAACAAACGATTTAAAATTGCAAAACAATTATTGTTGATTGAAAGTTATTATTACTTATAAATTAATGTTTCAAACGTCTAGTTAAAAGATTTCTTTTTACTACATTAAGAGAATATCCACAAACCTCAATTGTAATTGCACTACTTATTAACTTAACCAAAAAAAAGGACAAGGTGCAAATAATATGCTATCTCACACTGATAACACAAACATTTAATTAGAATTCTAGCTAAAATTCAGAATTGTTGAAACGATTAAACAATCACAATACTTTCATAGTTAAAATTCTATTTTAAACAAATTATCTACATTGCTGAATATTATGCTCCCTAATGTTTTTTTCTGCATTTTATAAACATTTGTAACTTGTTAAAAAATATCAACTTTATCCCAAATAAAAACCTCTTCTCATCTTAAAAACAAGTATAAAATCAGCTTCTTAAATTATGTTAAAAAATGTCAATATCTTATTTATATCCCAATAAATATAATAAATGGGATAGTATACACGTTTTATATCCTTAAAAAATTACAAACTATAATTTCAAACAGAGTTGGAAAAAATTGGAATGAAAAAATCTTAATTTTTAAAATTTTTTAATAAAAATGTCATACATATTTCATTTATCCAAAAATATCAATGAATTATTCATTTAATTCATTCTAATGAAATGACCTTTTAAGAGTTGTTTATTAATAATTCCTATGAAATAAACCTGAAATGTTCTCATAACAATGATACAATTCTTCAAAGTAAATAATGATATATTTACTAAAATATGAAGGAACAGTCTTAAATAAAGCAAAAAAGGATTTCTTAAAAATTACAAACAGACATCAAACCCCGTACTAATCAACAGATCCAAATTGATTTTACTGTAACATATACCTTAATTTACATCGCGATTTTGTTCTCCAATTTACATAAAATGATTGTAATAATTCGAATTCTAATTAGAAATGTTGAAATTGCAGGAACTGGGTCTTAGTTTTGGAACTTTGTCAAGGGGATGAGTGCACCCGCCATCAAATCATCAATGCCTGGAGTAGGGGGGACGCCCCCAACCACTGGTCACTCGATGTTGCCAATGAACATGATGGCGCAGAAGGTGGTGCAGAGTTCCGAAACGAACGCCATGAAGCCTATGACCGGCAGTGGAATCAACTACGTCACTTTGCAGCCACCTCCACAACCTGTCAGTTTGGTACAGGATCTCAGGCCTCAGGTGTATCCCCAGGCTACTACCACTGTCAGCACAACCACGTACAGTGCTACTACCACTACTGGGGAAAAGGACGTCGACAGCAGTGCTGATCCTCAGAAACAGATCCCAAATGGACTCGAAGGAACTAAACCAGAGTCTGAGCAGGTTCAAGCCAGCCCCACCAAGACTGTAGATACTGTTAAAAGTAACGTGGAAAGTAATGCTGCTGCTCCTGCGGTGGCTCAAGAACCCCAGCAGCAGGTACAAAATTAGTTTAGATCAAATAATGGATAGGGAAAAAAAATTGGAGATTAAAGATAGATAGTATTTTATTTTATTGCCTTCTAAAAATAGAACATGTTTTAAAGCATGGTTTTTTTGTAGGAAGGAGAAGAAGAAAGTAGACCTTTTTTAGAAAAGTATTAAAATATTGAATTTCTGAGAACAAGTAAAAAACAAGAGTTATAGGAGGATATTTCTAAATTTTCAAACAGTTTGTGATTATCATAATTCACTATTCTATATTATGAAAAGTTTTGGTATCTCTACTTTTTTATTTTTAAAAAAGTTTACTCTTATTTTGGTATAATACTTTTTTGAAAAGTAAACAATATCACATTAATAAAGGCATATTACTGTATATCTGTTATTGGAAATTGTAGTAATGGTAATGTAATATATTTCTTTCTCAAATTGTTAGATTGATTCGCTGTCCTGTAAAGATTTGTAACATTCTGGAAAACAATTTTTTCATAAAGGAAAATGTGTAAATGAAACACATTACAATAATTACATCTACAAATAGTTTGTGTATGTACTAATATATTTTTTGTACATTTTCAGGCACCAGTTCCACAAATACAGTTACCAACTGCATCGGTACCAATGCAGCAACCAGTGCAAGGTCAAGCACTTCAATCTCAGCCACAATCACAACCTGCAACACCCCCTCAAGTTCAGCAGCAGCCAGCGCCACAGCCACCCAACAAAGAAGAAAAACCTGCTGAAATTACACCTGTTCAAACTGGCAATCAGAGTGAGTCTTCAATCATTTTCTAAAATATATCAAGAAACTGATCTAATCTGAATTGTAGTAAACTGAACTAAATTAAACTGCATAAAAACAATAAGTTATTCAAATTAATTGTTTATCCAAGACATAAGTACCTAGATTTGAGATATTTTCATACATGCTTATTCAAAATATGACATTTTATTTGCCACTTATTACAAAATTGTGGATAATTTTCAAATGCATATTTTTAATTAAATAAAATGTATTGTTTAATCAGTAATAGAAGTTTGTTTTTTGTTATTATTGTTAGAAATATGCATAAAATGTTGATGTATTTCGATAATCGCATAAACTTATATATTTGTGCATATTTGCATAAAATATATCAGGTCACTGGAAATCATTGTTCCAAATGAAAAACAAAAAATTTCAACAAAATTTTGACTTCTTCCTCCTTCAGTTTTCTACCATTTTTCAGAGATGATTACATTGTTTTAATTTTTATTAACCTGCAAATTTTCATATGTTGGAAATCAGTTCTCCAACTAAAAACAACCATTCAATTAGGGTTAATAAAAATCATTATTTAAAAATATCAAATTAATCAGATTTATTTGATTTAAATCAGATTTTTTTATTAAATGTATTTAACATAATATTATAATAACATAAATATGGCAAATAATATAAATATCATAATTTGTTATATGAAAAATTGTAAATAATCAATCAACAATAATATGATAGTTATAAATAATTATATTAATCATTGAAAAATATTTGTTTTATTAGACACATATCTGATATTCATTTTGACTATGCAAATTCTTATTTTATGAACTTTCTATTTATCTTGAATAAGACTAACAATGATTAAATTAGAGAAATGTCCAGTTGTTTCAAAGTAATGGTAATTTTCTGTTTAATATTTCATTCTGTAACTCATACAAGTTTAAAACAAATTGCATTGAATTTTAAATAATTTAATGTTTTTATTTCAAACAAATTTTATAAAGTTATATCTTTATGTTTCAATCAAAATATTTTCTCCTAAAAGTTTGATTAAGCTAACCAAATTATTACTTGTAACATTTCTCTTATAATTTTAAATTTGTTAATTCAATTTGTAAAATATATAGTATTATTTTCTATTAAAGGAAAATTACAACTAACAAAACAGTTCACATGCTAAATTTCACAAATATACCATATGTTCTACGCACTCTTAAAAATCTTCATATTATGTTGAAAAGACTAATTTCACTTAATTTCATGTTGAAAGGATTTATTTTAAATTGAATAGGTAATAGTTTCTTATTAAAACTTCCTTTCATGATGAAAGGTTTGTTTTAAGAGTGTGCAGAAAATACCATATTAAGTATGTTTTTATTCCATAAAATTTTAACTTGACTAAATTATTCAAGTTAAAAATTGTATTTTAACTTGAATAATCAATGAAAAATATACCTTGATTTAAATAATTGATTTTTTGTATAAAAGTCATTTGATTTAAATCGTGATTTAAATCAATGATTTAAATCACTTGATTTAAATCACAGAAACCCTACGAATACTTTATGAGATAAAATGTGTTCACAAAATCGATTGCTGACCAATTCACTTAAGAAATACTTGCAAATTTATTACTGTATATCTATCTACCCTAAACTCTAAAAAGAAAAAATATTATGTACATTTATAGTTGTTAATTTACCTGGAATTGTGAAACATGGCTGTTGAATGGAAGAATTGTATCCATAAACATCAGTCTTCTTACTATCAAGACACAAATGACTCTCAAAGTTCGAAGTCAAATTATCGATTTCCGAGTTATCACTCTGAAACATATCATGGCACAGTGACTGTGTCTCCACAGTTGGCCGCGAAAATCTAAATTCATCGAACAAGCTGAAATTC
The DNA here is from genome assembly GCA_022817645.1 of Ceratoteleas bidentatus. Classification (NCBI taxonomy): domain Eukaryota; kingdom Metazoa; phylum Arthropoda; class Insecta; order Hymenoptera; family Scelionidae; genus Ceratoteleas; species Ceratoteleas bidentatus. Next base: position 5,512 of record JABFPB010000808.1, read on the forward strand.
ATAGGCTGAGTTGCAGGCTCTGAAACTGTGTCCGATATCATGGAAGACTTGCACGACAAATCAGCGCAGGAGTTGTACTTCTCAATGCCAAATCCATTGAAAGTGCCATTCAAATTGGGGTTCTCGCTCTTCGGTTTCTCGTTCACCAAAGTTTCCACCTTCGACTTGTGATTCTTCTTTTTATTCTGATTCATGCGATTGAGCCTCTTCTTCGACAAATCACTGATCTTTTGCTCTCGAATGGCTGTGCGCTGCGAATAGTTGGGTATATCGTTCCTCTTTGATTTGCCATCAAATTTGTTGTAATGGTGTCCCAATTTCGGCGACTTGCCAGAATTTTGCATCGCACCCTTGGATGATCTCTTTTGTTGGATTACAGTTGGTGGATGCATGGTGATTTCGCCATCGTCGTTTATTGTCCCTTTTTCTTCAATCTTTTTACATTTTTTCATATGAATTAGTGGGGGGTAATATTTGTATTAGTGCCACTTTTGGAGCAAAAACGCAACTTGGTTTGATTAGTTTACATTGATGGTATTATTTTTTTGTTTTTATTGAATTTGAAAAGTGTAAGAGTACTTGGCATATTAAAGTTAAAATTAGAAAATAAAATTACAAAAAAATTGTAATACTGGATAAATACTGTACATTTAACTGTAATAATACAGCTAAATATTCTGTAATATTTCAGATTTCTCATGACTGCATCAATGTGGCAATCATTTGGCTGAAAGAAATGTATCAATAAATGTTACAATATTACTAATAATTTGAAATACAAACTAAATGAAAAGCAGATATTTTATCACGTCTGATTCATTTCTTATTTCAACATGTTTGTTACAATCCAACGCCTGATCACTGGAAGCTTGATAAAAATGAAACCGAAACTAATACAGATAACCCATGATCTTTCATACGCAATTTCAAGAAGACTGCGAAAACATTTGTCTGATTTCATGTAAATGCTTTATTGAAATTTATAAATCATCATTCTAAACCAAACAATAAAATTTCCAGTATCTTTTATACGCAATTTCGATTTGTAATTTGGTAAACAGTTAAATCAATATCTATAAAAATTGCAAACTACTTCAATTTACACAATTCATGACATAAGATACTGGATGTGCAAAATTATAAATCAGTATACATTAAGAAATCATCTTTATGTTTTAAATTTCATCACAAACCATTTCGGCTCTGGCCAGATGAATCCAGAGTTGTCGCCATGTGCTGAATTTTTTTTGATCGCTAAAATTGAAGCACATTTCCTTCGAGGCATACCGAGTGGCAAGGGGACTCCGGTAGCCACAGTATTCCGCGTATTTTTCTTGCATGACACTCATAGTTCAAGAAAAAATAATTGCACAGCTACGAAAAATTGACACAACCGTTCTTGTACGACACACCGACACTTAGCCAGCTGATCAGAATCGACTGCAGAGCCGTTAACACCGGCAGTCATGTGACACTTTACTACCGGTGCTGCCGTCTGTTAGAACTTCTGCCAGTTATTTACCAAAACACATTTCGATTTAAATTGCAGCTACTCATTTATTCTCAATCGTAAAACAGTTTTTCTTCACAGTAACTTCATTATGAAGAATGGAAAACTGCGGAAATTGTATTAAAGAATTTAAAGAAAATAAAATTTAAGTTAAATTTTAAATAAGAAAATTAAAAAAAAACAGTTATTTAAATGTGAAAAATATAAAATGTAATTGAAGAATGTAAGAAAATAAAATTAAAGTTACATTTTAAATTAAAAAAAATAAAAAAAAAAGTAATTCTTAAAAAAAATTTACATTGTTAATTAGTTGAATGTCATGATAAATTTATAATTAACTGAAATGCAAATGTATAAAGATGAATCTGATTGTGATACAATAGCTGTGTTGGAGGAAAAGTCTGTTGGATTAATAATAGGCGAGTTATGAATTTCGACATTGCTAAGCAGTAATAGAAATGCTTGTAATGAAACAAAAGGTATCTTTTTTGGCTCTTTTTAAATGTAGCTATTTGTTCTGCAGACACTTCTGCGCAAAATGGTAAGGCAAGGTCAAACTAGGTGACTAGGATGGACGAGACTCGTTTTCAACAAGCTCAATTCGCTCGAAGAAAATGCGTTATCTGGCGAAAGTACCCACGTTCCATTTTAACGTGGGACCAAGTGACCAGAGTCATTGTTCGGAGGTACTCTCATGGTCGCGGAAATTCCGTTCTGGCACCGACTTAGTCACAGTGATTCTCTGGCCGATGTTGAAGTTTTGCAAAATCTACATTTTTAGTTGAACCATAATTTCTTAGGGGAAAAATGGGAAGGAAACCAAATATCTGTCGTTTTTGAGTTTTTGCTCCAATTTCATGGCTTTTTGTTTATAATGAATTTTTGTTTGATTGAGTTTAATATTTTAATTATCAAGTACATACCACATTATTCGGCTGAAAGTCAGGTTGTGCCCAATCCACCTTGACTCCCTTTCCAAACAAATTCACCTTTCGTGGGACAAATTCTCGTCGCGCCATAGCTGCGTCTCTGTGCGTTTTGTATACGATTATTGCAAATCGCACTTGGCTCTGCAAATCTTTATAAACTGACACCTCTTTCAGTTCCTTTGCAATACCAATAATTTCCTGCAATGCCATATAAATCAATTAAAATAATGTTCCTCAAATCGACTGACCTTCAATTCACATTGTTTTCAATCACAAAAACAAAAATTACATAATAAAAATTGCATACATCACATTTTTCAAATATTTCTGTGTATTAAGCGGAGTAAGGTTAAGCTTGGAATGAACGATGGATTGTATCTAAATTTGCTTTTGTTTGTAAACAGCATTTCTTACTTCAGTATTCTATTACTTCGAAAATGACTGACTGTGCAAAATCCAAACAGATTAGCATTTTGACGAAATTTAAAAATTTTTTAATCTCAACAGTTGAAAAATGAAGTTCAGTTATCAAGGAAAACACACCTTAATAATATCAATTGATTGAATGTCAAGTGGCAAATGTTCGATCACTAATTTGCAGTTATTCACGCTTTCCATAACCCCTATTTCGCATCCTGGCAAGATTTCCAGTTTATCCAAATAGCGGATAGCGTTGGTTGCGTCGGTAGGATTCGTGTACTTGACGAAACAAAATCCTCTGTTTGTTCCGGAGAAGTCCATCATAAGACGAGCTTCATAGACCGTGCCAATTTTGGCAAAGATTGGGTACAATTCATCTTCCAAAAGGTTTCTGGGCAATTTCCCAACAAAGATCTCACATTTGTCTTCGGTTGGGGGTGAAACCGAATTGTCTGAGTGTCTCAGTATACGTTGCCCATTGATCTGTTCGAGCGTTACGTTGTATAATTTCTCGAGGTCAACTAATTTTTCATTAGTCTGTACAATTCGGTTTTGGCCACCTGTATAATAGATTAAAATAATGTAGATTTCAATAAAAAAAAAAAAAAGAAAACAAAGAAAAGAAAAAAAGATACACTTTATCACATTACATCATTATATTTCTATAGATTTTGCTAATTTAAGAGTAATCCTTTTTATTGGAATGAATAAATAGAATTCCATATTTTACCCAGGAGATTTTAAGAAATATTATTTCAATAAATAATATAAACTTATTTTAGAAGGGTTTACCTATTTTTATTGGTTTAATTAAACAAATAAAAAAATTAATTCAAATGTATAACTTATTGGTTTGCTGTAAAATATATAGATTCATAAAACTAGGTTAATAAATAATATAATGTTTTTTATACTCCCTTATTCTCTATTCATCCATAAATAATAAAAAATAAACTTTACCTTTCTTTGGAGAATTGTAATGAAACAAAAACTGTCATTTCGATCTTCTGTGACGATTTACATATTTGCTTTAATTTTACGTTTACCCACGAAATATGTATATAAAAGTAAAAACTATCGAAATATTCATAAAAATTCACGTCTCTACAAAAAAAAGCCGGGAATATTGAAAAATGGCAACAATCCGCGGATGTCAACACAGCGAACAATGAACTTCAGCAACACAAAGGGTTTGTATACGAAATAGTCCTTCTGGATTATCAATTACGCTGCCAAAATGAATCTTCAAAGTTGATGGTGTCGGTACCCATGACGATCTTCAGTGATGTGTTTGCGGATCTTCTGCGTCGCAGTCGCTCGTCGTCGATTGTTTTTTTGGCCCAAACGAAGCGGTGCTCTTCGCGGTATTGTTGAACGTTACTGAAGTCGCGGCGTCTAAACAGAATAAACACAACAGTGGCGCCACAATCAACGCCGCGAAAAAGTTTCCCGAAACAACGCGGTTTTTCAAAATAATTTGTTTTGGTTTAACGCGAACGTAAATAATACGAAAAAAAAGAACTTTTGTCGAAAAATGTTGATTTAGCGAAAAAATTCCGACGAAAAATTGGGAATAACGTACCTCTCGCTGTGTGATAAGTTTGGAGTACATTCGATGTTGACCTTTCGATGATCGTTTTTGCAATAATGATTGAAACTGTGCCACCGTTGTAAAAATCCACGAAATGGTTCTCCGGTGCGTTCGTCGAGACGGAATAGGTAACTGTTCGACTGACTCGATGCAACTGATTGGTTATTAGTGGTTTCGGGGTATTGTTAAAATATATGAATTTGGGGGTTGTAGAGGGGGTAAAAAGTAACAAAGGAACAGTGGCGCCAAAAGACTCAATTTGCAATAAAATATCGTAAGTTGTTATTTTAATATCGGAAACTTTTTGTAAAAATAATAAAATTGGAATTAGTTAATTTAACAATGAGAAATTCTTTAAAATTGAAACTAAGGAAATGTGAAACAACTGACAATAAAGCGCACCAAATTTGAATCGGGAAAATCGCAACTCCGTTATTTTACTTTATTTTGAAAATAAGTTTCAGAAATGTTGCTTTTCGAACATTGTTGGTAAATCTCTAGAGTAAAATAAAGATATTTTGTAAATATTTAATAATTTTCCGGGAACGTTTTCAACATAACAAAAATAATTTCTACGAATCTTCCACGAACGTTGAGAAATTCAACCGAATGTCTTAGTGCCATTGTAAATAAATAAATAAACAAATATTTATGTTACATTTTTTTAAATAAAATTACGTTGAACGTGTGAAAATAATTCAGATACATTTAAAAATCGATGTCCTGAAAAAACAAAGAATTGAAGCCAACAAGTACTAACTTGATTCTAATGCCTTTTTTAAAAAGCCACTTGGTTTCAGATGATTTCTATAGCCTTTTATTTCTATTTCTTAACCTTTCCGGCATATTTTAATAATATTGCTTATTATGATTAATAAAACATTTGTTAGTATTTTGTTTATCCAATTTTATATGTATAAAAATATACTTTTATCAGAAACAGAAATTGCAATGGAAGGAAATTAAAAACAATAAACTAAATTTGTCCAGGAAAATAAAATTGTATATATTTGAGGAAATTAAAAACAGTAGTAACTGTGCAAATTTCAATTCTATAATCTTGTTCATTGTAACTGTAACTAATACAAAAACATTCAAGGGTGATGAATTTGACAAAACAAAGTTCATCACAATATAAACAACCGTGAATCATTCCGAAGTAGGAAGTGGGTTATTTATTGGAACTTATACAGAAAAACAACAAAACATAGATTTTCGTGGAACGTTAGTCGGAGAAAAAGCGGCAAGAAAAAGAGTCAGCGCGAACTCGGACATTTTCTTCATCGATTATTCCACACTTGTCTATGGTTTTTGCGATGTCCCACGCTGTTGTACGATAATGGCATTGTTTCCAGGTGTGTACAAGTCTCATTACGTGACACTGTTCAACATGAAGCCTCAACTATCTCCTCAGTCGTTATCCGTCGTCGCGACTCGAAGTGTCTCCCTTTCGATTGCGAGTATTCTTGTTCCGTTCGGCGTCCAGTTGCGATTTTGATTAATTTTTACAATTGAGTAATTAATTTAATAAGTACCCAGTTTTTTCTCCAAAAATAAGATTCGCTAATTTTCAAATCAACTAAAATTGTTGTATCAATTAAAAAATTTTTTTCAGTTTAATTAACCAATATCTTGAATCGGAGTGGATTTTAATTGTTTATTTTTTAAAGTGGTTTAATTACGATAGTTAATTAAATAGTTAAATAGTTAATTAAATGAATCAAATTTGTGTAATTTAAAAGTGATTGAATTGATTTGTGTACAATTTTCTTATTTGGTGTAATAAATTCAAGTGATTGATTTTGACAGGTGAAATTGATATGCGCTTTGCAGATAACTACGGAAAACCGAAATAATATCGTTATGCTAAGGATAGACTGAAATTTGCATCGCGCAGTGACCGCGCTGGGAAATCATGTGGAACCGCAAAGTGTTTATTAGGATTATAGAAGTGGTACGTGTGAATACATTGTGGTCAAGTTGAAGTGTCGACTGTTTATTATTTCGTCAACTGAATTAAACAAAATCTGTTTGAAATGTTTGTATTTTTTAAAATAATTCTTCAAATTAATACATTTTTAATTTAATACACATTTTTTTCGATTATTTAATTTTCAAAATTAATTTGAAAATTATGACAGTTACTTTTTATAAATAAAAAAAAAGTTTAGATTTTTCAGTAATCAACATTACAAAATTTAAATTAACATTTTAATGGTGTCAACTTTTCATGTTAAGGCAAAAGCTTTAATTGTATATTTCATACAAAAATATCAATAGCAAATTTGATATTTCTGTAACAATTCTGAGACTCTAACTTTTCACATCTCCATTTGTTTCGTCTTAAAACATCCATCCCTATTTTTTATATTTTATTTTTATTATTTCTTATAATTTTATTAATTTATCATAACAAAAACTCCGCTAACTCATTAATTCTATTCCAACAGGTTTCACAGTATGAAACTTCACAACAATAAATTCTTATTCATCCAATTTTTTATCGCTACTAATCCAGATTGGTCATCACAATTACATCTCAATCTAATTTCACATACAAAACGTGTCTGAGTCAATCTAATTACAAATACAAATCCGTCATTCATTCCTTCATTCAGTAGTACTCCAATAAACTGCATCCTAAAGATCGATTCCTCATTCGCTGTTCTCCTCAATTCTGATTTGCATTCTGACTCGATGCAACCCATTTGCATGTCCACATCTACGCTTCCATTACATGAATTAAAAAATATCCTTAGAAGAGTTCACGTGACTCAGATACGTGTCTCTGGAATCGTGAGATTTTTCTACAGTCGCGTATATAAATTCATAGTTAGTCACAGTACACTGTACTGCGAATAAGGATGATGTTTGTATGCAAAGATGTAATTTTATGACTTCACGTGCGCCGCGGTGGAAAGTGAGACTCGATTGTACGGTGCTCTCCATTTTTTCGCTGCCCCGAGTCGAAACTCGCAAAGTTTGATTGGTTTAGCTAATCGTGCAGAAAAATGAAAATACTTTAATTGAAATTGAAAGATTGAACAATCGCGAAATCGAATTTGCTGTCAGGAATTGACGAAAGATTGTTGATTTATCGTTGATTATTGAAAACATAAAAGTCGTTGGAAGTGCGTTTACTTAAAGCGCAGTAATTACAGGTGTCTAGAATACGAGACAGTTTATGTAGGCGCTTTTACGTAACGACTTATAAACACCGTTACATTTTTTCCATGTAATAAATGTCGTAAAGACAAAGGTTGGGAAGTTTACTCTATGCATTTATTGTCGGAGGAATATTGTAAAAGTTGGGTAAAAGGTACAAATTGGTTGGTGTAAAGTGGTAACAGGATATTAGTTAATTGTTTCAAAATAATTAACTGTCATAAAAGAAAAAGTTCATTTTTTGCAACTTGGTTTCTTCTTTCATGTTGCATAATTTGAAATAAATTTAATCGACTTTCGGAAAATAAAAACAATTCTTCAAACAAATTTTTACCAGTTTTACCTATTTTGAAAATTACTTTTTTTTCTCAAATATGTAATAGTAAAGTAAGTAATGAATGGACAGTCTTTTATGAGTGAAAAACTATAATTTTATAATATTTTATACATTTAACATAAACTAAATTAAAAAGAATAAATAAGTAAAATTTTTAAAAAAATATTAAAAATGAATTAAATTACATTAAAATGAATCTATCAAACTAATCCAGTCGAAATTACCCGCAGCTACTTTGCATCGCATGCGTCGTGGCTCTACGAGTAACTGACGATGAAAGTAGACGAGTATTCACCTATTTGCGGTATCGTAGCCGAGAATGGTCTCTTTTAAACAACGTCACGTGGGGCGCCATTGGCAAGTACAAATGTTCTAATTACCATAATTTTTCGATTTCTACTTTTGCAACCAGTTCGACGCTTTTTGCGAACCAGAACGCATGTGCCATATTTCCAAAGAACTATCGTGTTACGTATGGCAAATACAAAAAGAGTTTTGCAATCTCTTTTAGAACTATCAAAAACAATTTTACTTGAAAATCAAACTGAAAACATAAAATCTCATTTAACCCTGAACGTTTTTTAAACGTTTTGTACGCAGAACGTTGATTGGATTTTAAACGTTTAAAAAACGTTTAAAAAACGTTTTAAGGTTTGCGGTCAGTTAGGGACAATTTGATTTGTCTATTTTTAAATATGATTTTCAAAAAAATCATTGATATTAAAAATAACGAGTTATTTGAATAATTGATTAGTCGCGCGCCTCCTGCATGATTCAGGTATACGAAAGCTAATTTTTTGCGTGCAATTTCAGGCGCGGCTCTTGCGTCAGTGACGTGCGGCGGTTACGTTATCATAACCGCGGGTCTGTTGGTCGCTGCCGCTTCTGGAGAGCTAGCAGGTCGCAAGACGGTAATAATGAACATTTTCTGTCATCGTTTCCCATTGGTAAATGTCCAGTTTCGTTATCGCGGCGTGCCAGTTTCGGACGCGTATTTTCCAGGCTCGAGCCTACGCGAAAAACGATGCTCGTCGAACGAACTCAGCGTTACGTAAATTTGGTTCAGTTTATGGCCGATCGAATCAGTCGATCTCGAATCATAGGATATTTCAATTTCAAACTACCTGCATTCTGAACCAAATGGATGCTAATTTTCGATTATTTCTGCTGATGTGAAAAACAAGTTAGCTGTTGTAAAATACATAGACTGCACTGTAATTCTGAGATAATTTTGTAGAACATATCTAGTGTTTTGGAATAGGATAATTTTCAGGAAATAGATGCTGGAGATGTCATATATTTATAAAAAATATTTATAAAAATATTTATAAAAAATGAATTGGCAACAAATTTATTGACAAAATATATATTTCTGTGATATTAATTTTTTGAGATACCAGTTAGAACAATTCTAAGTAATACTGCGTTATTTGGGGATTTTGGTTGAGAGGAGAACTTCTAAACAAATTATAGAGCTGCATGGAAACGTTATACATATTGGCTGTAGGTTTCTCTGCCATTTTGGTCGATGCTTTCTATTTATTTTTAGAAGATTATAGTAGTTTCTATCAGAATTTTTCAATATGCATAATTTTGTGCAGTGTGGTAGGTTTTATTATATCAGGAAAAGTAATAAATTAGTTAATTTAGGTACACCTTCTTTATTAAAAGAATAATTAGAATAATTTAAAGAAGTTTGGAATGACGAGTAAAGTTCTTACTAAGTTATGATTAGTAGCCGTTTAATATTCCCATATAATTTACATGGACTCCTTTTGAAACAAATTTAAATTACTTCCGATGATTGGATGCAAGGTTTTGATCAGGGGAGTGAAACGGGCTAGTTCGGACTGTCCCCTTAAAAAACAATGACACCAGAGGCGCTAGTAGTATATCGCTGAAAGATAACATCGAATGTTGATGATACAGAAAGAATGAACTTTCTGTTGCAAAATCCCTGGCGATTCACAGCAGACTTTTCGTATGTGATTCGCTGTGAACTGATATCCAGGGGCATGACTTTTCAAATAAGTCACGTGACCGTTGCCATATTCCTTCAAGCGAAATGTGGCGATAATACGCCAGAGCACTCTGGTGTCGTTGGTTTTTAAGAGAACACGTTTTCTGCATGAAAACGCTTGCCGTGTTACCCGCTGGTTTTGTTATAAAATTGGAAAAGTATTTCAAAATAGAAACCTTTAACTATTGACTTACCGTCAAAAATTTGCAAAACAGATAGCTATAAATTATTATTATTACTGAACAATACTATTACAATATTGTAGAAAGTAAGTAAATCATGTAGAAAACGTTGACAATACGCATTAAACACTAATATGCAATATGTATGCAATAGCAATTGATAGAATGAATATGTATTATAGGTGTCCTATCATTTTCGACCACATAGAGTTATTAACTAAATTTTTATTTTGTCTTAACATTGCCACGAAATAGGTTTGTAATTATTCACACCATAATGGAAATCAATGTTTAAAAATGTCTGCAAAAATTTGAAAACAAGTCTGAAGAAAATATCTTGGTACAAGTTTGCGTAGAAAACTTGTACCAAGTTGAATTGAAACCTAGAAAACATTGAAAAAAATTGACAAAAAGTAAATTGCGAAACTTTGTAGAACTGAATAAATTCGAACGATTACGAGTATTTTTTTAGACTTTCGTAGAAACTACAAAAACTGCTTGAATTTATTTATATTTTTACAGAATTTTGCACATATTCCCAATTTCACTATATTGTCACAGTTTCATCAAAGTTTTCAACACTGTTACAACACTGTTATTCAGACTTTTTCAGATTGTTTGCAGGTTATTGCAGACGTATTTTCAGACATTTGCAAACGTTTTCTTCTGCTAGAGCTTATCTTCAAAATGTTCCCTAATTTTTACTTCTTCATGCAAAACACTGCCGAACATTCATCTAAAAAGATTATGATTAAAGTGAATACAGAAGAATAGGAATTCACTTCTCAATTCAGAATGTCGACGCAAATTGGAATAGAAAATTTGAAATTCAATCGACTTTATGGAATTCAATTACAACGTTTTCTACTCTATTCAAATTTGGAATTGTTCCCTTTCATTGTTCATTGTTTTCTCTCAATTCAATAAAAGTGAGTTGATTTTCAATAAAAAATTTCAATCCCATTCAATAAAAAAAATATATAATAGAAACAATGTATTAACTGTTCAAACGTTCCATTAGAGGTCAAATTGTTGATACAGTTAAATTGCAGATCTTGTGAATTTCTATTGTTCGCTATAAAGTAATGTTACCAACATTTACGTTGAAATTGGATTCTAATACGGAATAGAATAAATTGACTTTTCGAATTTTCTATTCTCTATCATCGTGAATTGAGGATTCCTATTCAATTCTAATCTTTCAATCCCATTCTTTCAAATTCACTTTAATCAACAACTTTTTACTCTCAAACGCAAGAAATCCTCGCCTCTAAACCGCCGCCTCAAACGAAATTTTCGAGCGCGATTTCGTCACGGTCACGCATGAACGCGGCCAAAGACGCGCGAATTCGGACGTTCGAACGGGATTGCGCAAGGGAGCGCGCTCATTATGTTTCCGAGTGACAAATAAAAAGTGACGCAACTCTCGCGACCGCGCGCGCGAAGGATTGCGCGCAGAACCCGGCGACCCTGTCGAGCGGAAGTTTCTCGCGCGCAACGAGAGCATAATCGCGCCGAGACGTGAGTCATTAGCGACTCGGCTAAGTGGATGCATGGGCTGTGGTCGCGAGGATACCGCGGCCGCGGATACCGCCGAGTTATTGCGCTCAAAAGAAGCGTAGCCTTGTTCTTCAATATCGCGCGCCTGGACACCCAGTTATGCGCCGGCTGCGTTCTCACGATTCGTAGATTTCTCACAAACGATGCCCCATTGACACAGTTATTCGCCTCGCGTCTTTTTCTAGCTCGACGGAATCAGGGCTGCGACTTTGGCCACCTACTTTTTTCGGACGCAATTGTCGAGGCGTTGGATTATTTGAGTAGAGGGCGTTGGTCGATGAAAAAGCGTTTTTTCAGACTGGGTTTGATGGATCGGTTTTTAAAAAATAGTTGCGGAAGAAATGGAGTCTGCGCACTGCCTCCCTAGCTGAAGAATATACTATTTCAAGATATAGAAGTCAGGGAAATTGGATAGCAAAAAAATTTAGCCACCTTGAGAATAGTTGTTTAGTTTGAGTGGGAGTAATATGAGTAGATCTAGGTAGAATGAAATTGTTTATATCTGGAAACATTTTAAAAGTGACTTTTTACTTCTAAAGATTTTTAGTATCTCCTTAGAAAAGAAGTTCAACGAAGACCTCCGTTTGCACAATGTTTACATAAACGTTCTTGAGATATTTTCTCACTACTCTAAATTATAATAAAGTTATCTGGACATTTCCCATTGTGCTTAACCATTGACTACTTACTTATGTGACTTTGAAACCCTATCTTAGAATTGCAATCAATAAAATAACCCATTCAAAAAGAATAAAAATGCAAATAACTGAAACTTCAATTCTCAAGATTTCCCGCAGCATCAGTTCCGAAGATTAAAGCGCCACTAATTGCCCGATGTCTCGTAAAGCACTTATTAATTTGACCGTTTGTCTAAAAGGCATTAATCAGCTGACAGTGGAATTCAGTTTTTTGCCGAGAAAAAGACGGCTCTCAAGGACCCCAATAAAGTAGTCAAGGGTTAATTATTTTATAATCCCGTTTATGATTGATTAGCCGCTAATGACGTAACGAATGTTGAATAGGAGCTGTTTCTGCTGGGCCTCGGCGTGATTCTCTTCGGGATCGTGGGTGCCCTTTCGTTGGCGTCAATTGAGAGCGTTCCTTCCGACCTCATCGACAATGCGGCGGTTCTCGGCTCTTTGTGCCTTGTCACGGCTCTCGTTTTTATCGCCGACATATTAATGAGCTCAAACGAGAGCAAAAAGCACCGCAACGGCACCAACATGCTCGTGGACCCGAAATTAGGCAAGTCCGAAAAAACAACCCATTGACGGCCGAATTAATTGCACGATCTAATTAGATCTACCGTGTATGGTTAGAAGATTAGAAGATATTTATATACTGCGATCAAGCAAAATTGGAATTCTGTACATTTTGTTTAACGTATCAGTATAGATGGAGAGAGGAAAAAAGTCTGCCGGGAAAATAAATAATTCAATTAAAATGAAAGAATGGAATATGCACAGACTGCCAAGCTGAGAAATGTTCGAGGACGCCTTTGTTGAAATTATGAATTAAATTTGATTGTCAGTGTAATGGTAACTTTGTTAAAGAAATTGCTGATTGAATCTGTTTGAAATGTTTAGTGAATGATAATGGGTGAACTTATCAGAATCAGTATAAAAAGATGAATTAAAAGTATTGTCTTTCGTCATTTTAATTGAAAAATAATATATCCAGTATGATTTTCACCAACAAATCTTTTGTAGAAGTGAATATACGAACTTTTTAATTCATTATTATTAACATTTTTGGCAGAGTGGACATTAGCCACAAATAAAGTATTCACAACTCAGAAAAGAGTAAAAACAACTCTGAGTTGTTTTTACTCGAAACTACTGAAAACAACTATCATTGGAATTGGATCAACTTTTACTCTATTTCAACTCGAAAATCGAGTTGTGTTTACTCTGATTTTTTTCTCAGTGTAGGTATATATTGGCCATATAGGAAACAGATATTCCCAATATTTTTGCATACAAAATTTATTCTCATTATATTCCCAATTTTTGCAATATATTGGGAATATATTTCTCTTTTTACTAGGGATAAACTTTCGCAAATTCTCAGCCACTCGTAACTCCATCCTTCTGAATGACACTTCCCCAGCCTTCAGCAAAGTTGATAAATAATTCCACTATCTCTTCAATCTCTAAACCCGCGGATTTATGCATAATTTTATCGAAAATGTGGAAACGCGAATGGTCTTCGGGAACTTGGTATCTTGGTTGCGCAACGCGCGCCGCGCGTCAGCGTTTAAAAGTGGAGGACTCGGGTTCGCAGACAATAACGCGCGAAAGACAATGGGGAAAGTCGCGGTGGGCTTTTCGGCGTCAATGGCGCGCGGCTATGAACGTCCCTTTTGTTGAAATGTGCAGCGAAGCATCCCGCGGCTGCGACGACGGCGACGATGCTCACGACGGAGAAGGAGACCAAGTCGGCGAGCCCGAAACCGTCGCGGCAGACGGAGTCTGCGAGGAGGCAGTCGGTGGACCGCGTGGAGGAACGAGTGGTGGATGAGGGGGTCCGCGGAAGACAGCTGGAGGACGCCGAGAGACAAACGAGGGAGTACTCGCAGAACGTCGAGAACGGTAGATCGTACAATGGCGATGTTAAGCGATATCCGATGGATACCGACACGAGATTTAGGGAGAACAGGGTATAAAGATTTGGTATTTCGCTTCGCTTAAGGGTGCACGATGGCTGGGCGTTTAATTGGCTGCGAGGTGTGTTTGTATGGAGGAGCTGGAGGGGATGAGAGGGATAACAGTTTTCAGTTTAGGTGATGTGGATTGTCTGCTGTAAGGGAGCGGGATGCCTTTTATAATAAATAAAGAATAAAGAATAATTTTAGAATAAACTAACCATAGTTTATTCTATGGTTATGGGAGAAAATCGCTGGTTAACGAATGATCATTTTTAATAACGCATGTTCAAGAAAAACGAATTTTCGTAATTTGTCTGTGCCAGAGACACAACATTACAAAAAAATGTGTCACCAAGGTCGGTTTATTTATAAAATTATTATTTGTTCCTTTCTTTACTCAAAGATATATTAATCTAATATATTATTAAAAGACTGTGACTCCGTTACAGCAGACTTTTGATATCACCTTAAGGGGACCGTTGACCGAGAATCGGTTGAAAAAGATTTTATGAAAGCAAAATTTTATGTCGTCAGATTGAGGTATGTATCACAACCAATGTTATAGTGAAGGATTTGTGATAACTGGTAGGAAAAATGGTTCAAACACCACAATTTGGACAATTTTCAACCAATTATTCTAGTTTTCAGCCCAAAGTTCCAAATTTAGTGTAAAAACAAATGGCTAAATCGATGAAATTTCAACAAAAGTTATACATTAGAATGAAAGAACAATGGAAAAAATACCATTTTAGGCCATTTGGTAGTTATTAAAAAATAAAAGTTCAATTATTATTTATAACTAACAATAGATTCTACAATATTTTTTGGTGTCTAAAACTGAAGACAATTTGGTAAAAAAAGACAGCAAAAGTGTGTTGAATCAAGGCATGTTTCACGAAATAGACTCCATAAATGTCTAAACATCTAAAAATGAGTCACTTTCAAAGTTGTATTTTTTGTACTGCATGGGTATAAAAATAAGCTATAAATATAAGCAAAATTTCCAAAAAAAATCGGTTGGAAAATAACGATTGTAGTATTAGTATTATTATTAGTACTTTATTATGATGTGTACAGCAATATAGATACAATAAATAAATCAATAAATAAGTATTACATACAGAATTATACAAGCTATATACACAATCATAAAGGTCGCATTTTCAGATAAAATCTGCTTTTCAAAATGAACCCGACGGAGACAATATAGAAGAAATAGTACAAAGTTAATATATAACATAGAATAGTAAAATAATATAATATAGAATATAAAGTACGGCTAAAGAAAGTAAGTAAGGACTCATTACGAAAGTAACATGACAGATCATACAGTGAGCAAGGTAATCATACTGAAGCGAACAAGAGACGAACAAGAGACGGAAGAGAGGAAATGTTAATGATCTAGTAGATATTTATACAGAACCTGATTAATATTGCGTGAGGCAGTAGTCCGGATATCAGCAGGTATGTCGTTATACAAATTAGCAGCAAGGTAAGAGAAGGAGGCTTTAAATCGTGATTTTCGATGGTAAGGTATAACAAGTAAATTGGAATGGCGGGTAACTACAGGGTACTCAGAATGATAATCTCGTAGGAAGTTTAAACATTCCCGTAGGTAAGGAGGATTTCCTGACTCAAGGATTTTAAAGGTCAGAGATTGGAGATGCCAAATCCAACGTTTGTTCATATTAATCCAGCCTGCTTCGACAAAAGCCGGTGAAATATGGTCAAATTTTCGAATGGAAAAGGCAAGACGTAAACATGAATTTTGTATATTTTGAATTCTGGCGGCAGATTTCGAGGACAAGTTTGGGGCATAGAAGACATCCTCAAAATCAAGTAACGAAGTAATAAGACTATTTGTCAGTTGTAATTTCAACTTAGAAGACAAAAGATGACGACTCGGATACAACAATCTCAAACGTTGAAAGGCCTTCTGGCAAAGATAATTAACATGTTGGTCAAAGGACCATTTATTATCAATAATAATCCCTAGGTTGCGACAGTTATCTGATTTCCCTATCACAGTGTCAAGCAACTGAACAGAGATATCCATATCAGCAGGTATTCTATTCGTGGGGTCAACCAGGAGAAATGCTGTTTTACCTGGATTTAAAACCAGATCATTTGTCTTTGCCCATTCTGAGATTGTCATTAAATCTAAGTTCAAATTATTGATAGCTAGGTTAAGATTGCTGGAATTAAATGAATATATGAGTTGAGTGCATAAGATAGAGTTGACGAACATAGATTTAGTCGAAGTAAGTCTGCAACGTATAAATTAAAACATATCGGTCCTAGAATAGAACCTTGAGGAACGCCTGAATTCAAAAATAATTCAGAAGACAACGTGATTTCGCCGTCATTGTCAATACAGACCTTTTGTGAGCGACCAGTAAGATAACTTTCGAACCATCTAATGGTTGTGCCATGAAATCCATATTGCTTTAATTTTGATAGAAAAATGGTATGATTTAAAGTATCAAAGGCCTTCGAGAAATCCAGAGTAATGATGGCCGTAATCTGATTGTTATCGAAAGCTCGCAAAACCATGTCAGAAAGGTAAGTTAAGGTGGTCGTGACACTAAAGCCAGTTCGAAAACCTGATTGGAACTTTGGGATGGCAGTTATTTTCTGAAGATAAGACTTCATTTGTGAATTGCAAATGGATTCGAGGACTTTAGAAAGAAAAGGTAATTTGGAGATCGGACGAAGGTCATTGTAAGAATTACATGTACTCTTTTTCGGGATAGGTGTTATCAAGCCACACTTCCATGCGGACGGGAAGGATCCAGTTGTCAAAGAGCAATTCATCATATCAGTAATGGCACTGTAGCAAAAGGGGCTACATAAGATGATCATTTCCCCAGAGATGCCGTCCACCCCAGCACTTGTCAATTTAATCTTTCTCAGAATTTGCAGAAGAATTTACGGAGTTAATAAGGTGGTTATTTATCTCATCAGGATTGCGAAAATTATGTGGAATAGAATTAACTCGTTCAGGAACCATCCCACTTTTCCGGAGATTGGACCACAATGATTTGGGATCATTGGAAGATAGCAAAGTTTCAAAGTATTCCCGTTTCAATTTTTCAATCTGAAAATTTGAATAGTTCCTCAGTCTCTTGTAGTTCTCGTAATTTGCGGTCGTTCTATTTACACGGTATCTACGCAAAGCTCTGTTTTTATCATCTATGAGTTTCTTCACAGGTTGGGTAAACCATGGAGTAGAAATACGTCGCTTTTTAATCCTCAAAATTGGCGCGAACATGTCAAAAATGTGCAAAATCAATTGAGACAAAGCCTCCACCTTTCCATCCAAGTTGTCAATGTCCAAGACAGCAGACCACGGTAAAGATTGAGCATAATCATTGAAGTCCTCCATGATGATGCTATTCAAATTTCGCGTTTGAATAAATGTAGGTTTTGGGCGAGGCTTTGCACAATCAATTTCACAGAGAATAAGATGGTGATCCGAAGTTTGGGACGCATCTATTACATCTACTCTAGTTATGATAAGGTCCTCAGACACAATAATCAAGTCGATCAAAGTTAAGTTTGATTGGGAAAAATGAGTAGGCGAAGAGATCAGCTGCTTAAAATTAAGAAATAGAAAAAGTTCATGCAAAATCGTATATCCCGGCGAAGAGGGATTGCTAAGATCAACATTAAAATCACCCAGACATATCACTTTAGAGGTCAATCAAAAGTTGGTCACAAATAAAAGATTCTAAAATAGAGAAATTATCTTTCAGGGTCGATTTCACTCTATCAGCTGATTTCTTTGTGAGATAGGGGGGTCTATATACATTGATAACCACTATAGGGTCCGGTAAATTTATCTTTATCGCAGCAACCTCAATCGCGGCAGGTGATTGTAAGATATCATCTATATCACAGACATTAAATTTATCAGAATATTCTACTTTAATATAAAATGCTAGCCCTCCCCCTCTATGGTCTGCATTAGGGCGGTCAAAGCGCAACAACTGATAGCCCGGGATCTGAAGAGGGTCAGATGGATCATCCTTCAACAACCAAGTCTCCGATACCGTTAGAATATCAAGATCTAGGATTTCTAAAAAGGCTCGAATATGACAAATAGATGGTAAAAATGAGTACATTCAAATGTGCTATGGAGAGACGTTTCGTAGATGAGTCTGTTTGTTGTCAATCCGTATGAGGGTGTTGTTGGCGTTGACGATGGACTATATTCGTTGGTTGAGTATCAGGAGATGTGGTAGTTGAACAGGATTGCTGTATATAGTCTGTATTTGTTGTTTGCAAATTAGGGGGCATTACGGCAGGAGGAGGGCTGGAATACAATTTAAATTTATCGTCACTAGATCTAATGACAATGATATCGGAATGTTCAGATTTTTTCACAAACGTAGAGCCGCGTTTAAACCAAATAAATTTATAAACGTTACTGAACTCTGTTTTTATATCGTTGAATAATTTCCTCTCATCCTTAGTCGATCTTTCTTGGATATAGATTTTAGTTTTTGCAAAATGAGGTAATATATCTGAAGCTAACATATTGCGGTGTAATTTAGCGGCCTTCAGCCAGTTGTCGCGGCAAAATTTCGATGAAAAAAGAATTACTAAATGGGTAATACCTTTATTTCTCAATGAGATTTTATGAATATCTGCAATATCTCTTTTATCAAAATCTAATCCAAGAAAACGAGCAATATTTTCAGCAATATTTAACATATCATTATAATTACATGATGGCAAGTTTAAAATAATAATTTCGAAATCGCGTTTTGGTAAAATGTCTGCAGAAATATCCGAGGGAGGAGACTTCATTGATGACAGTTTATTTTCAATTTCAGAGCACCTGCTTTTAAAAGGCAGGTTATCAGCCTCAAGAGTCTGTACCTTACCGGCGAGAATATTGACTGTACTAGACAAAGTCGAAATATCCTTCCTGATATTTAATAAACCAGATTCAAGTTCGCCGGTGAGAGCAGTAACAGAATCACGTATGATGTTTAATTGGCCCAGTTGCACTGACATTGTCAGAGCAACAGAGGCATTCAGCATGTCGAGCGTCTGCGAAATTGCAGCCTGCGCTGTGAGAGAATCTCCAGATACGACGTTTAAAACGCTGTCACAATGTGATCCGTCCGTTGTGATCATAGGCGTGTCGGTAGATCTTCTCGCACAATGTGTACACAAAAAAGTCGATCCCATAGAGATCAAACCAGAATCCGATGATGACACATTTTTTGCGCAAGTAATATGAAAGGTACCTCCACAAATGCCCCTGCATATTGCTCCTTTCCCTTTCACCGTTTTACCGCAATCAGCGCAAACCAAAATAGTTTTTTCCATAGCATTCGCCACCTCAAAAACGTAAATCAAACAATCTCATTTACTGTCACGGTACAAAGTTCTAAATAAGAGAGAAGTTTGCAACAGAACTCTCTCAAGTTGGTAGTAGCGGGTAGGTATCTTCGTTCAGCGTGGACGGAGCGAAAGAGATATCAATATCTACGATGCTATTGTGCTCGATGCCACCGGCCGCTAATGAGGTAGGGGGATGATCTCATCTCAGTGCTGTAGCAATGTGCACCTGCACCCCGGGGTTGTCCTCTCACGAGAGATGTCTCCGAAGTCGAGAGAAATCTCCAATTGATGATTTAGCACACCAGTCAGGATCTGATGTGCTCAAATTGGCGCGTTGAGCTGCTGAAACAAAACCGCCCGAAGGCAGGAGAGCAGAAATGATGTTCACTGAGCAGATGTAGATATGAGGTTAGGTTTCATTGTTGAATGGTTGAACAAGTCCTTCAACGGTTGATGAACAACAAAGTTTAGCGAACGATCACAAAGTGATGCACCATGGAGTCAGTGATCAATTGGGAGTCGTTATCATACAGACGTCACAGATGAAATGAGTAAAGATAAATATAAATGGGAGCCCCCAAAGGTGCGTCCATCCGTACTTACTCCAGGGCCGTAACTATTGACCATGCAAATACGACAAAGTTCAAATATATATATGAGTATCAATTTGGTACAGTGAATATTTCATTTTTTATATGCTTTTTTCACAATAACTTTTTGCACTTTTTTCTGTATTTATTAATATTTTGCATTATGAATAAATTTTCAAAATTCTGTGTCTAAATAATTTCATAGAAACATATTATACTCCTTTATATCTGTGAATTCGAGTCAAAGTGTCAGATGGGTCGTATACCAGTCATGATGTATTTTTTGCAGCTGAAATGATGCAATGTTTGGGGATAACAATGACATTCGGTATTCTGAGTTTCATTAGGACATTGTAATTCAAGTGTCAAATGTAGGAATAAAATATTGACCATGCAGATACGGCAAAGTTCAAATATGTATATATGAGTATTGTTGCCGCTTGGTCGGTATTATCGTGCTCGCTGTGAGCCGGTAGATCGCGCCAGTATCGCTACTCGCTGCTATGCGATAGGAGCTGCACTCTCGATTGAATTTCCTGTACCTTATCACTGCGATGTTCCGCGCGATCGGCCTTGTTTTTTTGGTGTATCACGACCACGGCTCATCGTTTCCGCTACACGGTGCGTCGGGACTGAGATTTTGTATGGCGGTGCGAACGGGCCTCAGAGAATTGGAGGCAATAAAGTAACTGCTCAAAAATTCTGATGTGTAAATCTGATTGTGGCTTACCACCACTTGGTCCTGCCCACCAAATCAGTCACTGGCGACCGTGACAGGACCCGTTCGCCTATGCTGCCATCTCAACGTCGTCACGTGCTACAGCATTTCGTACACACGACGTCGGCGTACCTCGCTGCTGTCGCGCTGCGCCGCGGCCCATTCGACGCAGTTTGACTTCGCTGCTATCGCACTGCGCCGCGGCGCACTCGAAGCCGTTCAACTTCGCTGCTGGCGCGCTGCGCTGCGGCCCACTCGACGCAGTTTGATCTCGCTGTTGGCGCGCTGCGCCGCGGCCCACTCGAAGCCGTTTAACCTCGCTGCTGGCGCGCTGCGCCGCGGCTCTTCTCGCACCCCGTTCCAGAAGAGCAACCTAACCTAGAAATCTGCATCGTTGGACAGTTTGAAGGATGAAGACATCAACGGTCCAGTTCTCCTCAACCGGCTGCAGCTCAGAACACATGGGCTTCACGCGAACTTGTTCACCTGCAGCTAAAACGCCTCGCTATGTAAGAGGACCTCGCTAATCCTTACTTCGCTGAGGATCAGTACGGTACCCATGAGATGATGTTTTTCAACCTCAACGATGCTTTCATGCTGCGCATCTCAAAGGTGTCACCAGATCCACTGCCGTCTGATACACCGCCTATGATATCACCGAAGGACTCTACTCGCCTGCGCAACGAAAACCTTCCGAAGGTCGACCTTCCTAAATTTACAGGTATTTATACAGACAGGCCTAAGTTCAAGGCATACTTTGATTCTCTTATAATAAAAAATACTCATATTGATAACCTTAAAAAATTACATTACCTTTTGTCAAGTCTATCGGGAGAGCCTCATGACTTATTGAAAAATACAACAATCGCCGGAGAGAATTTTGAAGCAGCGTGGAATAAGTTAGAATCGCGATATGACAATGACCGGGAGATCGTAACCGCGCATATAACCGCTTTACTCTCGTTGCCACGCGTTCAGGGCCATTCTGCCGATTCACTGCGCTCTGTGCGAAACAAGGTAGTCGAATCCATCGATGCCCTTACGAGTGTTGGCAGGTTTGCGCATATATCGGAGCCTGCGCCAGGTGACGTTCCCGGTAGCAATGGAGTTAGCGATTTATTAGTCTCTATAGTGTTGGAAAAATTAGATGCAGTTACGCGACAGGCCTGGGAGCTTCACCTTGGGGATTCGTCGGATTTTCCGCACTTCTCAACTCTTGATAAATTCTTAGGAACCCGGATCCGAGCGCTTGAAGCCTGTACTCGAAAATCGAAACCTAACGATAAGCCTATATCACGAAAGCCAGGAATTGTAAAAACACCAATAAATTCCCACGTTGCCTCAACTTTTGCTCCGGCTTGCCCAGACTGTAAATCAAGCGCACATTCTATCTACAAATGCTCCGCGTTTAGAAATAAAACCCCATCAGCGCGTTTTAAATTAGCCAAAGAATTAAAACTTTGTATTAATTGTTTAGGATCATCTCATGTCATATCTGAGTGTCACAGTTCCCGACTGTGTTTGCATTGCAAAGCGAAACACCACACTCTTCTGCACTTTCCCTCCACACCGCTGCTGGGTGAGTCGCACACGATCTCGTTGGAGTCGAGACCGGCGTCTGATCAGACGAGTGAGCCACAGACTCATGCACACTTGGCTTCGACGCCGTCTCGACGCCCGACATGCGTGCTGCTGGCGACTGCGCACGTGCTGGTGCGCTCCCCGACTCAACGTAGCCTTAGGGTCCGCGCGCACTCCTCGACCAAGGGTCGACCTGCACATTCGTTTCAGAGAACCTCGCGCGCGCTCAGAAGCTGCGGCTGATGAAGGCCGCCAATCCGCTAGTGGGAATAGATGGCGCGCCTGCCGGTACTGCGCGCTACGAAGACACCCACTCGCGATGCTACAGAAGACGAATTCCAATTGTCGACCCTTACATATGGAACCGCATGTGCTCCATATCTTGCGATTCGCGTGATCCAACAATTGGTTCATGACGAAGGCGATGCCTACCCACTCGGAAGTCAGGTTTTACAAGGTCATACATTTGTTGACGATTGCTTATTTGGGGCTCATGATTAGGTTACCCTTGTATGAATGCGGGACGAACTCCGTGACTTGCTCCTACAAAACCTAGGAAATTCAAACATAGGAAATGGGCCAGTAATTCGGCAGATTGACTTTCAGACATTGACCCTCAGTATCACGGGTTAGCCTGCGACAAACCCCTCGCCGAGTCAGATGATGTCAAGGTATTGGGATTATCTTGGAGACCCCTGACAGATGTGTTCACGTATACTGTAAACCCCATTGACGTCGCTACTCATACGAAGAGGACAACTTTGTCAATCATTTCACGACTTTTTGATCCCGTCAGTTGGATCTCCCCCGTTGTGGCAAAAGCGAAAATCCTTATTCGGGAATTTTGGCGCAGAGAATTAGGCTGGGATGACCCTCTTCCGGCTGATCTGTTGGAGAAGTGGACCCAAATTCAAACCTCTCTCCCCCTGGTGCAGAGCATCAACTTGCCTCGATGGTGATATCTGAATCCAGAAGTCGACAGATGCTCCTTGCGTGAGTTTTCAGATGCGTCAGATTCGGCATATGCCGCGGTAGTGTATCTTAGATGTGAGCATCCAGATGGCACTGTTGGCACCTCCCTTGTGGCCGCCCGAACGCGGGTGTCCCCTTTAAAAACCCAATCTACTCCACGGCTTGAACTTTGTGGTGCCTTGTTGCTAGCTCGTCTTCTGAACATGATATCTACCATCCCAGAATATTCTCAATTAGCACTAAAATGCTGAACGGACGCAACCATTGTCCTGCATTGGCTGCGTCGCCAACCTTGTGCATGAAAGATATTCGTGGCCAACAGAGTCTCGGAAATTCAGACGCTACTTCCAGATGTTACCTGGGCTCACGTTCCGAGTCAAGATAACCCTGCCGATATATCATCTCGAGGAGCTTTCGCTAACGAAATGTTGAACTACGAGCTTTGGTGGCGCGGCCCCGCGTGGCTGAAACTCGGATCCTCTCAATTGCCCGGGAACCCCGTGGAAGCCGTACCAGACGAGCTTCTTGAACGCTCTAACGTGATTCTTCATGCCGAAAGTTCTCACAATCCTATCGTGGATGATCTCGTGTCTCGATGCTCTACGTGGAATAAAGTGTTAAACGTAATCGGCTATTTATTTCGATGGAGCCCCAGGGGACGCGCCCTGTGGCATTCCAGTCCACGGGTATGCGGGTTGACAGCCGAAGAGCTTGGAGAGGCAGAAATCTTTCTCTACTTTAACCTCCAACGTCATCAGTTTTTTAGCGACTTAGAGTTTCTCAAGTCTAACACTCCACTTCCAAAATCCAGCCCGTTACGAGCCTTAAATCCAATAATCGACGGCAAAGGGTTAATACGAGTGCACGGACGTATTTCGAATTCCGATTTCAGCTACTCTCAGAAATACCCTATTATCATAGCTGATCATGCACTTACGCGTTTGTTGATTGCTCACATTCATGCCAAATGTTTACACGGAGGTGCCCAACTTACGCTGAGAACTCTGCGCCAGACTGTTTGGGTGCTGCGGGCTCGAACCATCGTACGGACAGTTATACACCACTGTGTTCCATGCGCCAGGCTGAAAGCTGAGTCGATTACTCAATTGATGGGAGCGCTGCCAGCAGCGCAAGTGTGCAAGCCTGATCGCGTATTCCAGCATTGTGGGGTCGACTATGCGGGGCCACTTTCCGTGCGTGAGGGCAGAGGAAGGGGCAAGCACTCACACCTAGCATATATAGCCGTGTTCATTTGTCTTTCGGTTAGGGCAATTCACTTTAAACTGGTACACGACTATTCCTCCAACGCGTTTTTGGCGGCCTTCAGACGGTTCGTTGCCCGGCGGGGCCTCCCTCAAACAATGTACAGTGACCGCGGTACAACATTTATCGGAGCTCAATCGGAACTCGAGAGGGTGTTTGACGCTGCAATTCGAGAATCGTCTTTTCAGGACTTGCTGTCCGTAGACCGCGTATCATGGAAATTCATTCCGCCCGCACCCCCCATTTTGGAGGGTTGTGGAAGGCAGGCGTGCGCAGCGTCAAGCACCACTTGCGACGCGTGCTAGGAGACCATAAACCAACTTCAGAAGAACTCACTACATTACTCAGATTGAGGTCAGATTGAGGCGTGCCTTAATTCAAGGCCGTTGGCGTCTCTTTCTGACCACCTTGACGATCTCGCTGCACTCACTCTCGGTCATTTCTTGGTTGGGAGCGAGTTGACAGCCGTCCCCACACCGTCACTACTACAGTAACCGACCCGGCGCTTGTCCCGATGGCAAGCTGTCCAACAAATGTTGGATGCATTTTGGCGACAGTGGGCGCTAGACTATGTTGCCTCGCTACAAGAACGAACGAAGTGGCAAGTTCGCGAGAGGCCAATCGAGATCGGGCAGCTTGTTCTGATTCGTAACGACAATCTCCCGCCGACGAAATGGCTACTAGGTCGTGTTACTCAGTGTCACCCCGGAGCTGACGAGCTCACGCGCGTAGTGACTGTTCGCACAGCCACGACAGAATTAAAGCGGCCTCTTGCGAAACTCGCTTTGCTTCCTGTTAGACATGCTGCCGATAGCGGAGATCCAATTTGACGTTACTCCGCCGTCGACACGTGCCGCGGGGTTGTTTTTTTTGGTCTTTATTATATTAAGGAATTTTTTTTCTATTTGGTAACGTCGATAATATGCACTTACTTATTTTGCGAAATGAAACGCATAAAGCTGATTTATTTCTGAACCCGGT
>JABFPB010000809.1:0-31320 GCA_022817645.1 Ceratoteleas bidentatus
TACATTACAAATATGTGTTTTCTTAACTATTTTCGACTAAAGGGAAATTCGTGGTCCACTTCAGGAATTCTTACTCCTCAGTGTTCCAATCACACGATACAAACAGGCAAATTCAAATATGAACATATTTGCACATTTTAATAATTTTCGAGAAATAATAGATTCACCAAAAAAGGCAGCCTTTTACTTAAGAGCATTTTATTAGAGATACATAATAATCGATTGTATACACAAACTGAAAGTCTACTTAACAATTTTCAGTGGTACCATGTACACTCTTTGTGGAAGGGGTTCGCAATCCGATAAAATGAAGACAAAGAAAAAGACAAGGAAAGAAAGGTAAAAGAATCTGAGCAAAAAGGGCATACAAAAATCAGTCCCAAGCTGAATTGAAATACCTATCGCGGTCTACTACGGTATTTACATAAAATATCTTACTCCATTCGCAAAGAACATTGAAAGTAACGTCTTCATTTCATTTTCTTCATCAATCCGGGCAAATTCGTACAATTAAAAAAATAAAATAAAAATGCTTTACTTCTTTCCATTTGATCTAGCAAATTGAATTACAATCGCCGAGCAAAGAAAAAGTCGCGCGCAACAAATGCAACTGCGTATAAATATTTCACTTCGACACAATGTAGCATACTGCCAATGTGTAACAAAACGTGTACAATGCGTGCCACAATTCCTTCCGGTTGAAAAAAGATGTAGCAAGAAACTTCCTCGCGTTGCCAGTAAAACTTTCGATAAAAAGATAAAAAACTTCAAACCGAGAGGTCTCCGAGAACCGTTCCGTTTTTCTCCTATACCCTAGTTTCGCTTTGGCAATACGATCGTACTGTTTGCTGCCTTGCCAGTGAAATTAAACTATATATACAAGAGGAAACTTGGCACGGCGGCGCTCGGCGCGCCCTCTGCGCGGCGTTTTGGTTTTCGTCCGTTCGCGTCTCTGCCGTCGAGCCGCGCGCGAAGCGCCCCCGCGTCGACGCAATAAATACACGCATATAACTCAATCTGTCGACATTTTCCTCGAATACCGTGTAATACATTTTGTGCACGACCATCTGCAACAAATATTTACACGCTTTTGATTACGATTTTGAACCATTTTTGATTGGTACACCTGTTAACAAGTTCGGATTACACACACCTGTATATGATACTTAGTCGTTTACTCGTTTATATATTAATTTGTTTCTTTTAATAGATATATTTATATATTAATTAATATAATTTATACGCCATACAATCGTGATCTATAACATCATACCGCGGTGGACATCGAAAACCTGACTAAAAGATGACGAACTCGAAAAACCCGGCGAATATTACACGGTACGGAAACAAAAATGACTCGACATCCGCGCGTAACAATGATTGCGATCAGAACCGATTCGACATTCTCCGCGTTCGTTAAATATCATCTATCAAACATAAATAACAAAAACACTGTATATAGAATCTTGCATATATCTCCGCTAATAGAAGCCGACTCGGGAGTCGGCGGTCGCTCTTCCTTGACATCAATCGTTGAACGATAATAATTCAAAGTACCGCTATTTTGCCTTTTAATACTATTATGTACAATGACACACCGCTTACGTAGACGTTGGATCGCGTTTTTCGCCTTTTCCCATCGCAACGCGAACAATAAATTAAACGCCGGCAGTCGAACGTATTTGCCAGACGAAAAACGTGACTGTACAACATTTGCAAAATCCTAGGGTGGCGGCAAATGCGCGGTTTCTTCGTTTCGCGATTTCGTTCGCGCGAAATTCGCGTTCGCCCCGCGCTTCGACGTGAACAAGACCGTCGGCGGCGAAAACGCTCGGAAAGGAAAACGCGCGGCGAGCGAGTTTCGCGCGGACAAAAGGTTCGCCGAATGTTCGTCGTCGATTCGCTATTCTAGCAATAGAATCTCGCTAACCTAGCTATCTAGAATCCACCAAGTGCAGTTAAACGGCATCGCACAGCGCGAAAGAACCAAAGGCGACGTTACCGATAATTAGGCCGAGGATACTCGCGTTCGTTGCGTCAACGAAACCGAAAACTCAACGACTGGGTGATTTTTTTTGTTTTCTTGTTGTTAAAAAAAGGCACTTGATACAAACGCTACAAAACAAGCACAAATCCCCGAATCTCGCAACAAAAGTCGGTCTTTGTTTTTCGCGAAAGATTTTTTCTTGCTTCGGGTTGGCGGTTTTTCGTTTTCTTACAAATCGACGCTCTGAAACAAATTGTAATATTTACAATCTCAGTCCGAGAAAAGGAAAGTCAGACAAGTTTTTGCTCCTGGTAATGTAGATTACGGTGCAATTTTCATCTATGTACGTTTGTATATATAATATATATATATGTGTCTTTTATTTTTTTTCATATACTTTTTATATTTGAAACAGTTTCATGGCGCCAAAAGATATACTGAAACCTCGATAGAGGGTGGCGCTGCGATCGCGTTTTTGCGTGTTCTCGTTTCCTCGCTTCGAGTGTTCCCTGGTTTGGTTTCGGATTTGTGTTCTCGTCGAAAATGATCTAGCGATTTGACACCTATTAGGACCTCTAGTTGATTATTCGCTTTCAAGAGAAGGAAAAATCGAAAGATTACAGGGGTTTTAATCGGCTGATCCAGAAGAATTGCCATCCTAAGTCTCGACGGGTCGACGCTTTTCGATCAGGATGGTAATTTTTGGGAACGAACGTTCTGGAAACGCCTGGAGGCGGTGACGTTCAGACGCTTCCAGATGAATTCTTTGGATTCGTCGTAATTTTTCAATCGTCTGTCCCTTCTGCTGCTATATTGCTCTGTCAGTGTTTATGTGTATGCCTGTGGTTGTGTATGAGTAAATGGATGTCTGTTTTGGTCTGCAGGGTTTTAGTGCTTTGATGCATCGGAGGCAGCTTATTGGGCCACCACGTCGACGTAGTTCGCTGGGTACAGGCCAACTCTCCCATCTTTCCTTCCTTTACACCATCCTTGGTCATCTTCGTCCTCCAATTTTTCAAAAACGTCACCTAAAAAGATTTACATTATTGAATTTATTGTATTAATAAAATCTCAGTCATACAAAATCTGATTTCAACATCTTATAATTCTGCTATTAAGATAGTTTTAAAAAAGGTACTATATTATTGAAATGATAGTGCATTTTTTGGTGATTCGTTAGTTCAAGATTTCTTAATAGCAGTCAAATATTTTTTGACTGCTTTCACTTGCAAATATAATAATTTTATTAAAGTTAAACTCCGATTATATCAGAGGTCTTTACTTTGCTTTATTTTGTGGCATAAAAATATTATTTAATATTCTTTAATAGTTATTAATTATTTATCGAGGATATGTCTTCAATACTACTTGGTAAATTCTTCTCATTTTTCATTCTGTCGATGCTTTAACTTATAATAAACTATTAGTTAGATATTTTTTTACCTAAAATTCTTAATTCAATTATGTATAAATAAACCTTGATTATATTAATGCAGTGCTGTTCTCATTGTACTCAATGTTAAAACTTTGAATTCCAATACTTAATTGCTCGAGAACTATATGATAAATATCGTTGAAATTTTGACAAATAAAATTAATGTCCGTGTATTTTAAATACATATTGTTCAAAGTTTAATGCTTATTTTCAATTTTTGTTTGAACGTCCTTAAAGATCATTTTACACGTAAATTCCTAAAAAATAATATTGGATCAAAAGCATTCTTCTTGTTTCAAAAGGATTTCCCGTTTTATATTGTTTTATACAATTTTTTAAATATATTTTTTGCTCAAAAAGAAATTCTTTTGACTAAAAAGAAAATGCCATTTCTACGTTTTGAGACAAAAGGAAATTTCTTTCTACCAAAACCTTTTTATCCCAAAAATCTGTGATCAATCTGCGTTTTCTGATTCAAAAGGGCGCGTAATGCGCAATGGCACATCGTGCAAGTTCTCCTTTTCTTAAAAAAGTAGTCAATTTTCGATTCAAAATGCGATCATTTTAACACAAAATTGTATTCCTTCTGTCACAAAACTTGGTATTTTTGTAAAAGGATTCTATTTCACTAAAAAATGTAAAAATGAAAAAGATATTTTTGTGAGAAAAATATACTCTCAGTAATGTACAGTGATTATTAAACGCATTTATGTCATAAACAGTGAATATTAAATTCAACTATGTCATAAACATATGCATTAATTTATATCATAAACATACTTCTGTTTGAATTTCCAGTTTGTTAATGTAACTGCGAGTTCCGACTTTAATAAACTTGAGTTAGTTTACAACAAGTTATGTAATTATGACCTGGAAACTGCAAATGGAAACCTTTGGAATTTCTCGCAACTATTTTTAAATTGCATATTTTACAGCCAAGCTCAATGAAAAGTCGGGATTGAATGAATTCTTCGTATGCAAATTAATCAATGGTAGACTGTATTGATTATCTGAATTTCCATGGAGACTGTCCACGATGTGTATCAAATCCTACAATACTTTATGGTCCTATTTTGTCTATATTAACGACCAATTTAAATGCCAGTAAACAATTCAACTCCTTGTTAAACTGGTTGTTATAATACACAAAATATGATATACGACTCAGTCGTATGTGCATACCAACATTTTATGTTCTTAATGCAATATTCAACGTGTAATATAATGCTTCATCCTGGCGGTGAAACCGCGTCATAAACAAGCACACTATTTAGTGTAAAATTTGTGCGCTGTGCCAAATTGATCATATTTGTTGAAAATTTAAATATGCTAATTTTCATTACATTCCTGCGTTTCGTCCTTTTTGTTTCGAACACTTCTTTGTTTCTACGTACTATATGGATATTGGGTGTGTGCCTGTTGTCATATCAAACATGAATTATTATGATTGTTATACCTTGCTTGAAGCTCAACTCATCAGCTTCGGCGCCTTCGTAGTCATACAACGCTTTCACAGGAACGCCAGGTTCGCCGTTATCTATTAGCTGCTCGCCACCGTCTTCTTCCCATTCTTCCTCTTCGAACGGATTTGATTCTGCTTTTGCATTATTGGTACCATTTCTGCAAGAAATCAGTTTATACCATAAACTGTAATAACAGAGGAATTCTGAATTATTAGAAAAATGTTGACTTTTTGTTTAACTGTTTTGTTATTTATAAATGTTGAGGTAAAAAATGATGAAATGTTGAGGTAAAAAATGATACTTACGTAATAGATGTCCTACTGACAGAATTACCATCGTGGTTGCTTTTCTCCGAGGGCTGTTTGGTCGATCCCAAAGTGTCCGTTTTGGCGTCCCCATTGTCAGTGTCTGCTGATATTATCCGACTGACAGGCTTTGCTTTCGTTTTGTTGTTACTCGGTGGATAATCCTAAATCGCGAGAGAAATCAAAAAGCTGTCTTAAAAATACGTTTTCAAAATGGCCCCTACACTAAGAAAAATGACTGAATCAGAATTGTGCTGTTTAAACAGTGGATAGTGTTAAAAATGAAAATGGTTTTTCATCAAATTGACAATTTTGCAGATTCAAAACACAAAATATCCAACAATATTCAACTGTATTTTACACAAGAAAAGTATTAAAACTATATATAACAATAATATCTTAGCTTACACGCAATAATTCCACTGTATTTATAAACAGTTATTTTTTCAGGTTTTCTTCTCAGTATAGTGAAAACATTCACCACTTCCCATAACATATAATAACATTTGCCATGATTTGCGCAGAAAGCTAAGTAAAAAATTGCACAATGCACGAGGAATATTGAACAGGCATGCAAACGTGCGCGATTAAAATATCGAAAAATTCACTTCGTGATTGAAGTTTGTCTGATTTATGAATTCGGATCAAACGTGCCAGGGTCGTTTCAGTAATTATTTATCATGGACATTTATTAATTGGTAACAACAATGTAATCATCGTCTTTGGCGAAACGAGTAGTTCATTATGCATTAGCATAATGAAAAGTATGTAACTTTGTTGAACGGGGAAAAGTAATATAAAGATAGATGTCGATGGATTGCGTGTGAAATAAAAAGCAAAATAAATCCGTTTCCAATGCATTTGAATGAAGTCTCATTGTCATAAAAGACTTTAACATAAACAAAGATGATGAATGGGGTATCGACATCTGTCAGTAAATGATTCTTGAAACAGCACTGCCATTTTCTCTAACTGTCCAATAATTTCGAAGCACTATTTATTTTGCGCGTGTCAAACGAAAAACACTTTCAAACAATTCTCCCGGAAAATAATTCTCGATGAAAACTATTTTTTGCGGTAGACAAACCACCGATAAGATTGAGTTATCATAATTGCACGATAATTATTCATAACAACTTTGCACATTGGAACTCACAAGTTTTAAATAAAACTGTTTCCCAGTTTGCAATTTTCATTGCTTAACTTTACAACTTCGCCATTAATTTCAATTTCGTACACAGAAACCTTCAACGTTCTCTTTTCCAAAGCTAACTGCAAACATTATCCCTTAACCCTCAACTTCCATTTTGAACTCCCGTTCAAAAAGCCATCAATTTGAGCCGCTGAATGCATATTTCACTTCCCTGACAATGCAGGAGCGTTTTTCAAAACTGATTTTCGTTTTCGCCATACAACGATCCTCCTTTGCACCGTGTTTTCATTAGCGCGAGTCATGAGTGAAAAAAATTAGGGGGAAGAAATCTTTACATGCAGATCCTCGCCGACTGGGCGCTGATTGATGAGCGTGATGGACCCTGCCGGCAACGCATCCTTGGACTTGGAGCCTTTGGCGATGTCGCGGAATTCTTCCGTGTAATCCTGTATAATAGCAATATACACACAATGACATGCAGGCATTCCGTTTAACAACTAATCGCTATTCAAATATCCTAACTGAATGAAAGTACCAAAGTCGTAATTTTCAAAGACAAAAGTAACAATGATGAAATTCATTGGCCAACTAAAAACGAATGAAGTCGCAATCCAAAATGGTTGGACTAAATGAAATCTGGGCGCGCTTAAACGGACAGGACGCAACGTTTGGACACATCGATCGATTACGGACATTCAATGAAATGAACTAGCGACACTAAGGGGGGCTAATTGGACTGCCTGTCGTTTCGAGGGCAACATTAAGGGGATAACCAAGCAGCAGCTGGCGCAGGACAGAAGCAAGCAGTACCTCAAACTGGGGCCAGTTCATGGCCATGTTTACGCCGTGGTTCGTGGACCACCATTTCAGGTCCTTCTCGTAGTCGGCGTTGTTGATGGTGTGGTAGAATTCCTCGTAGATTTGTGGAAGCCTGAAAAAGGGGGTTGGAATTAATATTAAAGTCACCCAAAATTGTCCATTTCCTTAATGTTACTATGTTTCACTCCTGTTAATTGCTTTTGATGATTTAGATCAATGGTACTGGACATTTTAATTGGATTGGTGATAGATCTGTAGAGGAATTTCTGTATCTGGAGTGCTCCCTAATAATAAATAAATCTGGTTTGGAACCATAAGTGGAATTAAACCTTGGTTCCACAATGGTTTCCTGAGTTAAATTCCACTTCAAACCATTCATGGAACCCATTTAGGAATTCCAATCATGGAACATTCCTAGGAACATTAGATGGATACCTGAACCAAAGGTTCCTCAATGGTTTCCAGAGTAAAATTCCATTTATGGTTCTAAGTCAGTTTTTATTTTCAGGAAGTTGATATTGAAATGAATAGAAGTTAGAGAAAGCCACTCACACTGGATCCTCAGATATATTAATGATTTTCTGGATTCGGAAAAGGACCTCTTTGAAGAATTGCAGTCGAATCTTCTCCATTTCCTGGCACTTCTCGAACACTTGGGTCATGTCCTCCATGTACTTGGGGTTGTACTGGTTGATCTCCTGCAGGGCGATCTCGTATTTCTCCTTGGCCTTCTGCACCTCCTCCTTCGACTTCTGCACCCGGTCCTGCATTTTCTTCACCTGCTCCGAGTTGAGAACAAAAAGCGAAGCTTAATCAACGTGATCACCCGAGGTTTCTCGGGGATTTGCAAACCGAGGCAGGAATTGGGACTAAGTTTATGCACTGCTTCTTGCACAAGCAACTATTTGGAGGAACTGTTCGGATGATAAATTTCGGCTGATGAAAGAACTCGATCAGACTCGGCTTCGAGTGATTAAACAATGAGCTGAACTGTTGAACGTTGGTTACTTTTCAGAATCCAGTTGGGTTGCTTCTAATGTCTGTCGTTTGAAGGCATTTAATGGGGGACTCGTTTACGAAAGTGGGTAAAGTAGGTATGTGTGAGAGGTTAGAATAATTGTGGCGAACAAATGCTCTAATTTGTCGGGGACTGGTCTAATCGAATAACCGTTAAGTAGCTTCGTCGATTGGTGCACAATGGAAGCCCCGTCGTTATTACAAAGGGAACGTTAAAACGCGTCGTGGTGACACAGCTTACGATTTAAATTTGTTTGAATTTGGGTTTCTGAATAGAGATGTAGAGATGTATGGAGGCAAAATGTAAAATATATTGATGTAGCATCTTGATTTTGAAATAGCGTGCAGGATAACCCTTTGAAAGACAGAAGTCTGGATATTCTTGTTTGGATTTTTAGATATTGTCATTTAAAATTAAATAGAAGATTTCAAAATGTAGATTGAAACCAGTATGCAAGGAAATTTAAGAAATGCAATTTCAGATTATGAACTATACTTTGCAATTCAAAACAAGTTTACTTTGTCATTCAAATGGTTAAAAACCACTTAACAACGAGAACGATAATACGGAATATAAAAACTAGAACAAGTCACAACCATTGACTTTAACAAGGTGCATTAAAACGTAAGAAAAGTGTCATACCTAATTGAAAACAATGTGAAAATCCATCGATGTCTCAACACTGATTTCGATTTTCATCGGTGCATCAATTCGTTATTCCAAAACAGCGATTGAGCAAATAAAAAAAGAAAACCAACGAACAAAAGCCTTCCATTAAATATAACTCGAAGCAGGGCGTGTCTCAAAAACCGAACCGAGCTACGCCGGGTGTAAATAGATACTCGCAGTAAGTTTCGTAAGAAGTTGCTTACCGTCAAAGCTTTCTGCCACGCGAAAAAATAAGGGCAAAAAAGAAAGAAGGCGAATTAATAGACATGCAACATGCACGTTATATATACATACAAGCTCAACGTCGCCTATCTTAGTATTCCTAAAGGACTTTTGTACTCTGTGGCTCCATGCATCGCATCCACACAATGTCATCTAAAAACGTCGTCAGTTTTCTCGGTGAGGAAACTTATTCTTTGCGCCCCGCTATCTCGCTTCATTCGCTCCATTCGTCGCGATTCATGTAAAAAAGGTGAAAAAAAGGCAAAAATAAACTCAAACTCGTCTATTCCTTGGTTCCACGTCAAAACAGTTAATCCGTCTATTAAAGTCAAATGACGCTGAATGCTAATCATGCTCACGTCGGGTCGTCTATCATTGTTTAAACACCTAGATTAACAGGACAGTACAATCGAAACGTCGCGCGAACGCGGCTGTAAGTCATTCCTCTCATGCAAACCTCGAACACAACAGACACAGATGTGATTAACATACGTTTTCAGAGCCTCGGGCAGCCTGCAAATAACGTTTTCGTCTAGAACAACCTTTGCTACTCGATTTGTCACGCATTGTTCTTGTTAGTGGAGTGCATCGCGCGAGTTTTATCTCATTGCTACCTCTACTTTTCTCTCGCAAGCCACCAAATGTATCATCATTACCTCCCTTTGTGGTCCCAAAGAACCGCTTTTTCCGGCATCTTAAACGCGACCAGATTTCCCCGGTTAATTGCTCAAAGATCCGTCATAATTAAACCCTCTTTTTAAGTCAGACCAGGACAAATTTCCTCCCATTAATTCCAACGATTTTTTAAATGTCTTCAATTACCGTAATGGGGAATAGTTTTGAGTGTATTTTTCGTCATTTGGACTGTGTTGAATGAAGCGACTTTTGATGACTTGAGAGAGCGCAGTTTTAGCTGGTTAGATTAGTAAATATAGGTGGCGTTGGGGAGCGCAAAAATCACCTGGTCCGGCGACAGCGAACTGTCAGCAGACGCGTTCCTCTCCATATTGGCAGCAGTGCGTTCCGTTTTGCAGCAGTTGTGATACTCCTGTTTGGCCTTTTCCACCTTCTGCAGGCATTTGTTCCAAGGTTTTTGCGCCTTCTTAAACGCATCTTCCATATCTTTCCTCTCCTTCATGGTCATCATCGACTGCGAAAACAAAAGTGCCAGATAGAATGATAAGCGTTCATTGTTAACCTTCGCGATTTCTGCGTTTTGCTTGATATTTCATCGGGGTCAGTAATTCCAGCTTCGATGCATTTTCGGCACTTTTATCGGTGAGTTAAGTTATAACAAAATTTAAAATGACCTTTTTTTGATTGTATGCATAGCGAATGAGATAAGAAAGTGAGGACAAATTAAGTTATTGATAACGATGCACTGATTAAATTGTTGAAAGAGAAAATCGTAACTGAAAAGTTCCATCCGGGTCATTAATAACGCTGATTTAAGGCTAGTTGACAGTAATGTCATAGATGTGTCAAAATGATGAAATACAACTTAATAAATGTTCCCATCGATTAATATTCAAAGCGCGTCCACAAGTTAAACACCGGAATGGTAAAACTCCGAATCCAGTCTGTCGTAACATTCCGCGTCTAACACCGTGGAAACGTAATGCTATTCACAATTTTGGACGGCCATTTGAATATTCAAATGCGACGGCCGAAATTTTGTAATAAAGAATCCCGGTGTCACAGCGGCGTAATCGATTCCAACATTCTCTGGGACTGATTGAACTATTCGGTTATCGTAATCCATCACCATTCATCAATAAAAATACCACAACAATAACTCTTATCAAATATTTATGGACTCTCTAGAAAATGAAATACGTCATTTCCCAAACTTCTTATGGTAATTTTTCATTTATCTTAATTGAAACTAGCAGAAAATTAATATCCATTACTATTAATTAATTTTTCAGTAAATAAAAAAAAATATACACCTACTTTGCATATAAATACACCTACTTTGTGGTAATACTCCTTCTGATGTGTTCTAATGTCCGAAATGATCTGGTTGCACAGGTTGTCCTTGACCCTCGAATGAAGGTCACATATTCTCTCAGCCTCGTTGAGGAAGCCTTTGCACGCGGCTTCGGTGGTGCCATATTCCGGGCCCTTTTCGATTTTGTCGTTCCAGTTTTTCGACCAACTCTTTAGCGACTTGGCGTAGTTCTTCTCGATGTCTACGCGCTCGTGCACCATCGCGATCAAACTCTCGCACAATTTGTAACCATCCTCGATCCTCTTTGTCGTTCGCTTGTAATTGCCCGGCTCCCAAAACGAGTCGGACGTCGCTATGAGCATGTTATCATCGCTGTGGTGTGACATCTTAACCTAAACTGGCAACCTTCGTTCACCTGAAATTTCAAAAAGTCTGCAATTACAAAACGTTCCAAAACACTTGTCAGAATCATTATCCCTATATCTTCTCATCCCAAAAGTTAATTAGAATTAAACTTTTCACAGTAAAAAAATGTGTAACTGGTTTAAATGAAAAGAAATTTACCAGTGTAAAATAAAGGGAACAAAAATGGGTAGGTTGAATTGGAGGTTTCAAAATCGCAGCAACTTTGTTCGAGCCATATCGCCGGACTGACGTTTGATAAACGCGGCAAATAGAAACGGTAAAATTAATTGGCGACGTGGGTCTGGAACGCGCATGCGCGATCAATTAGACGTCATTAGCGATCGCGAGTTCACGGAATCAGATAGCGCTTTCGGCCCGGGGCGAAAAAAGTCGAAAATGCCGTGTCGCGCGGTCGAGATAAAATGAAAACAACGTGAAAAACGCGAGCTATTTTCGGACCTCGAGCGGGATTAATTTGATTGGGCGATAAAGCGCGGTTATCGCTGATGTAATAGGGCCTGCTATGGTGGCTCGTTCGGCTTGTTAATGGGTTCATTAGTATTGCATTATGGGACTGTGGTTACGAACGGGGCGAGATTGATGTGGCCGTTTTTTGGTCGTGTAAGATGGTTTTGAGTGAAACAAATTATTGGGGAATAAATGAACTCTGTCAAAAATAAGTAGTAAGAAAAGTCAACTGGAAGAAATGAAAAGTAATAGAAAATTCTGAACGTCTAATAGCATTTATATATTTTTTTATATTTTTTTATATTTCTGAAGTAGCCCTTATTTCTTGTGGGAAATAGACTTAACAGCGATAAAAAGCAATTCCATATTTAATTGTCGAATTACTAATTTTAAGAAAGTCAATTGGAAATTTAGCAGTTTAATTAATTACATTCTATTTCTTATTATTTACAGGGAACGTTTGGATTGTGACTTTAACGAATATCGCGTCGTTTTCGACTGGACAAGTTTTTGTCATTGGGATTATTGTTTAGTGGAAACTTTTAAATTGATTTCAATCCGAAATGTTAAGACTTTTAAATTGTATTCATAACTTAAATTTACATTTAAAGCATCGATGATTTCATGATATGAGAGATTACCTTCACAAAGACTTTAATTTGAAAATTGTAGACTTAAAGGATCACACTAATGGGAAATTATTTATATCGTTCACGTTTACGAGCGCATTAACAACAAAGTTGACAAATTTGACACACTTTCCGCTCTTACTATTATTACCTGTTTTAATTTGCGGAGCGCGAGTTTTTTAATTGCATAACCGCGCGATTTAATTAATTAAATACTTGACTTTAGCAAACACACGGCTATTAAGCGGCAACAATTTCCAGAACGTCAAAAGGTCCGTTAATCCAGCGGATCCGCCGCGCGTAGACTAAAGACATTGTCCAAATAGTTGGCGCGTGATTTTCTTACAACAAAAATAACCGAGCGAGATAATTAAAACGCCGTCCCATTATGTTCAAACGCGGAGACGCGTCACGCGAAAAGGTCATAAAATACTGGAAATCTATAAACGCCGGCGTCGAAGCAGCTATCGACTTTTCGTCGGCGAAAAAAAGCCGTAATAGGGCGATATTTTTAGGGCAAGACCCGGCGCCCGGATTACTTTCCCCAATTATCGTAAGCACTTATGCCGATGAAACGAAAACGGTATCTCGTTTCCATAATTCCGATGATTCATGCGCGAGATATTTTTTATCTTCGTTCGAACGATCGCGTCGGCTTCTCCCCCATGGCTGCTCGTAACTTTTCTGAAATCAACCGGAATGACCCGGAGCGCCGTACAATTTGTATTTTACGAAAACGACTGGAATTCCGGGGACGGACTCTCGGGGGGAAACCGATCAATGGAAGAAGAATGCCGATCTTCGCGATAACGTTCAACTCATTTTTGACTGAAAAGAACTTCTTTTCATTTAGATAGAAAAATTTGAGAACCATACGCTATTCTACAAGTTTTTTGTAGAATAAATGGAAATTTACTGCAACGAAAAAGTTGTAAATTTCCAAATTTAGAAGACTAACATTAATTTCACAATATAAAAAAAATAGATTTACAATGTCTTTTAAAGTATATCATTCAAGTTATTTATAAATTTACAGTTTTAATGTATTCTCACATATGAGATTCATTTTTCACTGCAAAGTTGTGCAGAAACCTAAAATGATTAAATTTCAACTGTAAATTGATTGTGAACAAGTGCCAGAGAATTTTCGAAAGCATTGCAGAAAATATACCGTTAGTTTAGACAACTTTTTGTTTTTTGTTTTTTTGTTTTTTTTCTATAAGTGCGATGTATAAAATATTTTGATAAATAATAGCTGCAATGCATCTGATTAAATTTTATATACCAAATTATTTTTATTTTTATTTTCTACTAAATTATATCTACCGTCCTATCCATCAACCCTACTAGAATTTCGCAGAATTCATTTTTCAGCCTCATTATGAATACCGCCTTTTTTTCTCCAATAGAGGATACTATTTCTTTTTGATTGCGACTGCGCTGCCGTGTCACACAGCTATTATTTGCCGGTTTTACCGTAATCGCAATAATTTCATCGACGTCTATATCTTCGAGCAAATAACACGAGGGTCGTGCATCAAAATAACCGCAACGTTTGGCGTCGGTGCGATATTCTTTCAAAACGACTGCGCCAGAAAAATCGCTTTCCGTCCCGCGACCCAACATGTTTCCCCGCCAGTGATACCAACATGCACGCTCGAATGCACATTGAACGTGCAATAGTTTCCCGTGCGAACCATTTCAATCGACTCGAAGCTATATAAGGTCCTCCAATTCCACGCTTGTTGTTTGCGGATCGCGCGGTTATGCAAGCTATTTATTGGATTATGATATTTTCCGTACGGAACGGTGTAATTAATTATTTTATGGCGCCCAGTTTGTCCTGATTTATGAGGCATTTATGCGCACAATCCAAGCGCGAGATCGGATTATCAGAGTTACTCGACAAAGTTCCAACAATATTAACTGACTCGCGAAATTGCTTTACATATTTTCCAAGATATTCTGAACTTAAGAAGAGATTAATTCTTTATGGTTTTATGTTTTTTTTTAATTTTCCCACGACTTTTTTAGTCCAAATGTCTCCTGTTTTTCAGCGCGATGCAGTGAAAAATTCTGGTATAACGACGTCGGGAAATAATACGCAGATGCAACATTGTCCGCCGATAAAAATGAGCGATCGCTGCCATCGCTTATAACCAGCGCGGCATCGCCGACATCAATCTCGGAATTTATCTCGCGGCAAACGAAGACCAAGTAACGCTGGATTTGCATCACTGCGTCGCGTCGTATCATATTATTGTAATCGATTTCATCGTACACCAAATCAACACTCGGCGTATCAGCGAGGAGTGAAACCCGGTATTTCATGACACAGCATGATTGCATAGCCAATCCAGCTTCAACGTCAACGATTGGCGGCCCGAAGTGCTGGAACAAAGGTAAATAGATATTTGCCTTTGTTGCCAAAACGAGCTTATTCCAAATCCTCGAAATATGATAAACTAAAAAAAACAAATAAACAAACACTAATTGTTTCCCCTTTTTTTTAGGTTCAATGTCCTTCATTTGTCCTTCACCAAAAAGGTCAACCAGTATTTTGTTTCTGATCCTTTTCATCCAAAGTCTTCTTCATTCGCAAAATAGAAAATGAATGTCCAAAGAAAACCATTGTTCTCCTCAAAGATGAGTGAAATAAGTCACCCGATTGGATTCTCTCTTTGGCAGCCGACCCGATCATTCCAAAAATACCGCAGCGCTGCAAATGCGGTAGGTGCATTTTAATTGTCGACCATTAAGTCGACACCTTTGGCAGCGGGTAAGCGGAAAATGAGCAATTGGATCGAGCACAAAGTACCGTGGCATTACAACAGCGATCGGCGGTTAAACGGCACCTGTTAAACCGTCCCGTCGACGACTAATTGTCGATGTCGGGCTCGTAATCAACTCGTCGCCCGACGGGAATAAGAATCGCGCCGCAGATGGAACGACGTCCTCGCCAATCTGTGCGTGCGCGACCCGGATCATTTCACAAGCGAATTGTCCGTGATTAAGAGTCATTCTTTCGGCTGGCATTCTTTCGTTGGTCAAATAGCGAGTCGATTGACACAACTGGAGAGGATGGTACAAAACTTAAAGTTAGGAATGTGAATCCTAGTTCAGACTGCAACAAGGCTGACGTTAGTTGTCGACGCCAAGATTAAGCAGAAAGAATCAAGATAGACGTTAGTTGTCGACGCCAAGATTAAGCAGAAAGAATCAAGATAGACGTTAGTTGTCGACGCCAAGATTAAGCAGATTACTTCAAACAAAGCAAAGAGCCAAGAAGTAGTTTCTACTGTTAACTCTGTAAAGACACCTAGTTAATTGGTTTTCCATAACAGAATCTGAATGATTGACTGTTTACATTTACATAGAGTTGGTAGACTTTGAAGTACTACTACCCTGATTGTAATATTCACGCACTTGGATAAACATACTTGTCTCCAATAAAATCTCATTTCGAATTGGTTATCTTTTGTGGAATGTCGTTTATTGACAGTCAATAAGGTTTACAAACTTAAATGAAAAATTACACTGATGTCTTTCCATCTAAAACATCTCGCCGATTACTCAACAGACCTGAACTATAAAGAAATACAGTCCTAATCCTATCTTTCAGAGTCGTAATTCTAATTTCTACTGTCTACATTTTTATATTAGAGTCTATGTGAACGAATGGTGACTAATTTACTCTGACCAGGCCAGTTTTTGGCATACTCGTGTCGCCTGGATAATAATCAAGAGGATCCTTATCCATGCCACTGGCGGGATGCCAGCAAACATCCTCGTCAGGTTAAGTGCACAGTTGAACATCGCAGGTGCACTGGAACGGCAAATCGGGAGTTACTGACCCGGAGGCAGTACTCGACGAGACGTCGCCGAAAAATTCGGTTCGAGGGAAGCAAGAGCACGATGATGACAGGAAGATGGAAATGGGGAAGTGGTTGTTGGGTAGATATTTCAGAACGCAATTTGGGGAGGTAACTTTTCTATTCAGACGGGAAACAGGTATTGGGGATGAAAAGCTGGAACCGCATCGGGGATATGTAAATATTAGAAAAGAAAAAGACTGGCGTTTGTTTTCGTTTTGCTCTAAGACGTGTGTTGATGTATTGTCCTTGACAATGTAGTCGCGACACCATTTTCTCGTGTGACGCGACTATCATCTTACCGGTGAATTTTACGAATTGTATAAATGTGAACGAAACGTAACTTCGCGGAGAAAATTGAAAGTAATGTCACTGAGGGAACGAAAAAATTGTATGATAAAGATTTCTCTAATCCTGAGTAAATGGAATATGAAAGCGACGTTCCGAGTCACATTCTGGAGGAGATGGTCTGTCTGCAGAGCGTTATGGCTGTATCAATGTTTAAACACCAGGGTAAACACATCTGCACTGCGGGCAGGACTGTAATATAAAAATAAAGCAGTTGTTTGATACAATGTTGCTATTATGAGTTAAGAGATTGAGAAAATACACTGTTTGAATTGCGAGTTTCTTTATTTAGAGACAGTAGCTGGTCTCTTGGTAGGAGAATGTAATTTCTTAAAACAATACGGTTGAAAACTTCGGCGCTGCATGTTCAAGTCTCGGGATTCGAACAGCACATGTTAATGAAAAGTATACCGATATCTAATTGAGGGATCGATTGTTCCGATGAAAAGCTAGACAATGTGATTGACGTCATCCAAGGCCGAAACGCATCGTTCAGCATCTGTGATGGAATAAGGGTGCAGAACAGAGAGATAAAGAACATAAAATAATAATAATAATAATAATCGATATTACTATTAATCAAGTATTAGGATTCCTATTAATTATGTGTAACGAACACTCGGAACAATGTTTGTACATTTGATTCAATCAACTTCATCCTCAATATATCTGATCGATCAATACACTACTTGGAATGTCTATTATTCCTACGATTTCTACGAAGTAGATACTCGTGTCATAAACAATCTAAATCGTATATATGGTTCAATAAATTATTACTGGCAATTCTCAAATGTTTAACTTCAGTTCAAACTCTCCCTAAAACTAACATTAATACCAACTTTTTTCAGTGCAATTATTCAGTTTATTATCTCTGAACAGTTATTTAGCACCTGAAAACGAGTAAATCGCATTGATACACTTTTCGTGCGATATTGCGCCTCATACGTGTTCATTGCCCTCCAATTAACGTCGTCGACTTAGTTGTAACGAGATTAACGGTATCGTTCAAATTTAATAAATGCGCTCGGGCCGATGGATTGGCTCGATATGCATCGGAGAGTGTCGGCGAACACGCATATTTCGAATGGTGGATGGACTTGGTTAATGCCCGACTTTTATTTCAGCCTCTTCAAGTAAAAGCTTCACTTTTATCGCCGGCTTTAGTCAGACCCAGCCTCATCATTACGGTCCAATTTGGGTCAAAAACATTGTCTTCGAGAAGTCGCAGGAACACTTTTCTTCGCGGAAACGCCTCGACAATTAAACATTTTTATTTTCTCCGACATTTCTTTCGCTCTTGCCTTTAATGTGGTTTCTACATTAGTTTGATTAAACGACGCCGCAAATTCGATTTTGACTCCGTAGTTTCAACTTTCAATTGAAGCATGCGCGAATGCCGTGCATTCCAAAGATAACAGAACACGTTAGCCCGCAGCTAACGGTTGACCGTCACTGTTACGAAAAGACCGGCGACGAGTTAGCCTCACTTTTACTTCATTGCTTAACAATCGCGAATACACGCGTGTCTGCAGAAACACGCCGGACAAGTAAACTTTGAACAATAAAAAATGCTCGCGAAATTAGCGTGCTCGACTTGCAACGAGGTGAAATCGCGAATAGCCGTCATTCAGACGTTTTCCGGCGTTTTTCTTGCGGATTGGACATTAAAATGAGAGCAGAAATGTTCTTATACAATTGTGATAATTACGGTAAAATTTACCATGCCGTCAGTAAATACTACGTGTCTTACAAGTTCCTTGAAAAAAACGTTTTGTCTTTAAAAACGGTAAAATGGATTCTTGATCCAGAAAAAAATGTTGCCGCAAATAGTTTTATTGTAGAAATTAATTATCTTAAAGGTAAATTCCTTAATTTAAGTTGTGCCAAAACTACGCATAAATTGTGCCAAATCATTTTTTTATTTGAACTAACTAAGTCATTATTCATTTCAATTCAAGAATTTATTTTTTACATTATGTATTTATCGAAAATACAAAATAATCTTTGTTTATTTCGATTTTATGGAGGTTATTTAATAACAGCCAAGTGAAGTTCGTTACAAGCTTGATTTTGAAGCTAAAGTAACTTTTACGGTATAAGAAAATAGTAAGTAAGATACATTTACTTACTCTTTTCGGACAAAATCTCTTAAAATAAGAGGTTTGTTTTTCCAGCGTGCAAAAATGAAGTCTCTTAAGTCGTAAATATCACGTTTTTCAGGCAATATCGCAAATATTAGCACAGCTACACAGTAGATCGTTGATTTTTTTGCTCTAAATATTAAAAAATGTGTTCTCTATCTTTGTTTAGTTTTTTATTAAAATAATATATTTCCTTACACAAAAATGTCCTCATAATTTCTATCTTAACCTGT
The DNA here is from genome assembly GCA_022817645.1 of Ceratoteleas bidentatus. NCBI lineage: Eukaryota > Metazoa > Arthropoda > Insecta > Hymenoptera > Scelionidae > Ceratoteleas > Ceratoteleas bidentatus. The sequence continues at coordinate 19,122 of JABFPB010000809.1, forward strand.
CCCATAAGACTCTATACAAACATAACCAACCTTAACATTTTTTCTCCGTAACTAACTTTAAAAAAATGGCAACAAATTAATTACCGTACGACACCGCGAGATTACGCGACGGCCGATTGATGTATAAATCTTGCCGCGAGTTGTACAAAGCGTATCGCGCGTCTCGAGCAGATACGCGAGATTACGAACGAGTCGGCCGATAAGATAGCGCGAGACATTCGGAGCGATGAACATAGCGCGCGAATGAGATCGGCCCTAAGATGGCGATTTCACGATCGGACCCCGATTGGGCCCGATTTTTGTTCACGCCGGAAACGGTCGGGCTATTTATTTGCGATGGCGGACGAAACTCCGCGGCGCTCGCGCGCGATGAAAGAAGCCTTTTCCTGGACGCGGTAATTGATATGCAAAGCTGATACGTGCGTGTGTGATGGCGCTGTTGCCATATGGATCACGACGAATGCCGGTATTGATGCGCTCCGAGCCGTGATTATGATTATTGCGCGATTGTAACTCATAATTCGGGGCAAGTATGAGCGGTCACGTCCGAAGGTCTGATTTCATGACTGAGATTCGTTCAAGTGGAGTTCTCAAAGCGAAAGAGATTGCGGACAGTTGTTGGGAAAAAGATTATACCATTTTTTTAATTATTTTAATTTATTTTAACTTTTTTAATTAATATTTATTTATTAAAATATTTATTTTTATTTTTAATTTATTTTAAAAGTTTTAAAAAACATTTGGTGAGAAATTATTTGGAAATTTGAGATTTAGTCTACGAAGTTATACTTAATTATTTGTTATTGTTTTATACAATGAAAGACAGTTATCATTGCAGCTGCACAAACTTAGTATTGGAGTGTTTAATTGTATTGTTGACATTTATTTTTTAGTTTGAAGTACTGTAAGTGCAGTTTCCAGTTTAATCATTGTCAGTAGATAATGGTTAAATACGGAGTGAATTGTAACAATAGTCAAATTAGATAACCGAATTTATTTGAACTCTATTAGTTTCTCGAATGGAATCCATTACTGTTACGACGATGTTGTACAGTTTATTCGATTAAGGTAAATTGTTCACGGTGGCGTGATAAATTAAAACCGTTTAGTTTCATTAGCTAAAAGTTTAGCTACATCAAACAGATGGGTTAGTTTACACCAATTAGTTTCGACGTATATATACACTTGTTTGGCCGATATGTTATAGAACATTGTTTACTTCGTCTGATTCGAGTTAAATGAACTTATTTTTCATTATTTTCGTTAGTTACACGAACTTTCTTAGAGATTTTTGTATTTAACACACTAAATTAAAATTACAGCGAAATTAATGATATATAGTAACCCTAACAGACACACCTCTAAAACACGTAGATTCAACGTGAAATCTACGTCGAATCTATGTCCGAATGTTCTTCCACATGGATTCCATGTTCGATGTCTATATGGGAACTAATTAAAACTTTTTAGATCAAAATAAAGAATCAATTACAGTGCTCTTGGTCGGTACACCATTACAGTATCATAAGCATTCGATTACAATTTAAATTTTCAATCATTCTGGTATGTATGGAAATATTTCTATTTAGATGTATTACCGTAATCCTCTAATATTCATACATTTTCATCCACTCTGCTATTACTGGAAATTCAAAGCAGAAATTGTTAAAACATTGCAACACAAATTCACTCTCCATCCGAACCTCAAACGACTCGGTTCGCTTAGTCTCTCCCCGCATCGTATGATGCCAGGTACTTCAAATTACTTTACAGTTATTATTTCGAAAGTAAAACCTCCTCCTCCTCATAATTTCGGATTCCCTTCAATTTTTCGCAATTTCTTTAACCGCCAGTCAGTTCAACATCTAAACTCTAACTCCAACTTTTTTCTCACACTGACCAACTTTCCTTTATCATCGATTATAAATTTCAAATTCCTTTTCCTTCCAGTCATATCTCTCGCAAAACTTTTTCAGTTCAATTTCAAACTTTCCATAAACTTGCATGGTTTCCGTAACTCTCTCCTAGGTTACGAGTTTTGCAGTCACACTTGCCTCATCCCCGAAATTCGGGGGAAGGTTACCCCCAACTTGGCAACGCGCGCGACAACACTGAGTCACGCGGCTGCGTAATTAATTATTCGGCCTGAAAGTCCGCCATGAATCACCACGTGGAACCCGAGCATCGGGTCCTTGCCTCGCGTAATAATATAATGGGAACGCGATACCCATCTGCAGCGATGCCTTTGGTCATCTTCCACACACCTAACGCATCGCGTTACGCAAGCGTTCTCCCGCGGCTAAATATCGCCGTGACGTAAGGCTCGTTCAATTGTTCAGCGTTTTCTTCTCCTTCGTCCTCGGCTTTCGTCTGTTTTCCTGCACACGCAATCGCAAAATCGTCTTCGCGAGGACGATTTTTTGTCGCCAACGACACAAATTAGCTTGCGAAAAACTAGCTCTTTTCAATCTATTTTCTAACTGATTTTATTCAATTCATTTTTTCGTGCAAAAATGTCTTTAATGTAATTTTTTATGTAGAAATGCTGCAATAAATGTAAATTTTCTGCAACGATTTGGAAGAAATCATTTTTCTTGATCAGTGATAAAGTAACAGTTTTTTGCACCAGAAGAAATTTAGTCTTTTTCATCCTTTTTTAATGATAGAGGATAAGTATAAGACATTTATCCTTATCCTCTTTATTTATACTATATTAATTTTTATCCAAATAATAATCGGAAAATCGATTTGCTGTAAGAATATTCCACTTACTGTAAACGGACTCTTTTAAGAGTGTAAACAACGAAAAGGGTCGTTTATCTTTGGACTTAGGCGCGCCGTTTTTCACATGGCCAGCAAAGTATTAAAATCGTAGCTGCCGAGCGTGCCGCATAAACATCGACACACGCGCGCTCACGTGCCGGCAATTGTGGTTATCTAACGCGGCGCCGCGATTTTGCAGATTCGACTGGACGTTCGGCGCTGAATTACGAGCGAACGGCGGCGGCCTTCTTGCGCCGAAATTCGCGCCCGGAATCTGGGTTACCGTCCCACGGCCGAGTCGTCGAACTCGCGCGGAAAAAGGCGCGCGGTGCGCTCCGCCGCTTATCGTTATCGTGCTCGTTGGCGTGCACGTTTATTTTATTGCGACCAAACGACCTTCGTAATTGCGACGCGATTATGAGGAACGGCCGGCGCCGGTAATTGTTTATTGTTTAACGATGACGCGACGCAAAGTGTCATAGGTGGCGCTGGTGTTGAGGTGTCTGTGTGATGTTATTTTCGCAAAAGGTTCTTACATGCATTTTCCGTGGGTTGTAACTGTTGGAATAAAAATTGTATTAAGGAATGTGTGGTTTGAAAACAGTTTACGTGAAAGATAATGTGATGGGTTTAGTGGAGTGTTGTGGTAATTTCAAAAGTAGTAAAAAATATTATCTGATCTGGTGGACAGTTGTTCAAATGTTTTGTATCAAGTGAATAAATGCGATTATAACTGTACAAAATTATATAGATGTAGAAAATGTTACTTCAGTGTTTCTGAATGTAATAACAGAATTGTGGATGTACTTCACGTTATGAACTTAATGCGCTTTGTCGATGACAAAATAAGAAATGTTAGTTAATGAAGATTAAAGATAACCTTATCATTCCTCGTTCCCAATCTTTTCTCCAATCTCAAGCCAAAAAATTGCAGTTACTTTAAATTTATTATTTAAAGTATACATTGCCAATTCATTTTCTAAATTAATAAAGAAAGATATATTTTAATTAATTTTACTAATAAACACATCGATCTCGAAAAATACATCAGTTCACTATCAAACATGTTCATAAATTCCACCACAGATCCACCAAAATGTATCATTGTTTACTTTCAATCTTCACACCAGTTTCTGCTCTCTATTTCTCCAGTGCAGTTTTTCTCATAAGTCAAACTTTCCCTTAACTCACACGCCGTTTCCCTTCTTGCGAATCCGCTTAACATCACTAAAAACGGGACAAATTCGGCGACCATTTGCTTCCACTTAATTAACCCAACCTAAGGGCCCAAAGTTGATCCGATTACGTAATTCGATTAATCTCCGAAACGGGTTGCCACACGACGAAATCGCAACGCAGAGTGTTGCGTCGCCGAGTCGCAAGTTCTCATCCAGATTTGCGATAATTCGCGCGGCTCTTCATTTGCACGGTTAATCATTGATGTATGCGTGGCGCATTATATTGTAATGCTTGCGTTTGCACGGGTACGCGTAACGCCTTGCGAAACGTAGCGTTTTAATGGAAAGGCACGCGAGTGGAAGCCAATTAATACGCGCGGCGAGAAAAAATCGATTCGGTTAATTATGCTCGGTCAATTTGCATGTTTAGGAAGCGAGCAATTAATAGCCGATGTTTGATGAAAGGGGAATCGCGCCGGCTATTGTACCGTTAAGGCAAATTTATGTTAGTGTAACGAAGAGATTAAATTCTTCGACTGAGAGGAGGTGTTTAAAGTAAAGCGGGGATTAGAAGCTGAATATCCGGTGTAAATTTCGAGATGGAATACATCCAGTGTTTTTGAAGTGCGATACATCTTGAGTTCTGAAGACATTTAGGTGAATTGAATGACATTTGAATATGTTGTAGATTAGGTGATTGTATATTACCCAAAAAGGAATATTAAATGAATGTTTAAATATTTAGTTGAGAATTGTATACCGATAGGATTCTGATTAAATATTCGATGTTAAAACAGGGGAAATTTGACATTACATAAGAACAAAAATGATAAAATTTCAAATATTTAAAAAATGGCTAATGATTCACAGGGACAATTTCTATAATTTTAACTTAAAATGTGAATTTAAGTCTAACAAATTAACATTACGAACACTCGGTATCAAATTTGGAAATCTAAACCATCCTTCTCACTGTCAATTTTTATTACTTTTCGATCGAGCGATTTCATTCAACGATTGTGATAATGAAACTTGAACCTGATTGCATCTACCTCGTTACGTAAGATTTGTATTTAATTTTTCGATAACGACTTTATCAGCTGCTTTTTATCGCATTTATCACGAACGACAAACACTCGCGCGGAGCGTTCTGTCGATGGTTGAACTCGATTTTATGGTATAATGGATTACTTCGACGCCAGTCGTCCGAATCGGGCAATGTCAAACGCGGACTTACCAGCCATTCGTTCCCATTCAACCATTCGGCCGATTTAATTGCCGGGCACTTTTAATTCTCGCGCGTCGCCGCCCTCGCGGGTTCCAACGACCTCATCGAGCTGTAATTAACTCTAATGAGAAGTGCAAATTTGCCCCGTAAAACCAAATCACGGCGTTTCAGAAAAAGACGCTTTTTATCTCTCAAATCTCTACTCTAATTATTTCGCAGCTCTTATCGCGCTGAGGTTTTCTGACATTTCGCGGGAGACTTTGCATGAATAATCGTCGTGCAGTCTTTTTGTCTCCAGTTCTATGCTTAATTCGTCATTTTCTGTTCCACAAGTGCGGAGCTTGATCAGATTTGCGAAACATTCCCAAATTTACGCGAAATGTCCCGAGATTTATCAAGTTACCGTTTCATGCGCAAAACGCTCGCGGGAAATGGAATTACATATGGTGCAATCCACTGGGCAATTAGGCGAAATTAATTCCGGAAAAAAGATGTTTTCGCGCGAGATTAATAATTCCGGCCACGTTTTGCCGTCGTTTGTCAGACGCGACTGCGTTTTTTATTGTCGGCTCGGATTACGGTACGCTTAATTTTTTAGGACGATCTGTTTTTTGAGTTATGCAGTTAAAAAATGTTGTAAACACGTGTTTTTGAAACGAAAAGCTCGAATTTACTAAAGATAATCCATAGAATGACGAGATTATTAATTATTTTAAAATTACACAGAGAAAAAAACTAATGTTTAAAACCGGTAGATTTCAATTCAAGTGAACAGTTTGTAACTTTTTAATGGACAGTTTACTAAACTCTAAAGTGCAGATAATATTAATATTTTCAATATTTACGAAATTTTGAGCTCTGAATTTATTTAGATATCCTTTCATTAATTTTATATGAAAAAACTAAACCATAAGATCTAAAAGAAAACAAATACCATTTTGAAGTATATTCAATTCTACAAGGTTAACTTATCACATGATTTGCGTATACTTAACAGGAGATTAGTTTTTAATGAGTCGTTCATTCGTTTTTAGTTACGGTTTGTGAATGTTTAACGTTTTGTCCAATGATTTTTAATGCGTGCAAATCTGGACGGTGAGTGATGAACTATTCGTTAATTTTTCATGTATTTTTTGCTCCAAGTAAATCATAATTGCTTTAAAAAACGTTACCAAATTAATTTCAATAAATGAACAGTTTATTCAAATATGTTGGAATTAATTACATAATTAATAATAATTTAATTATTTATTACATAATGGAATGAAATTAAATTAAATTAAATAAAAAATGATTTAAAAAATAAAATAACTATTGAAAAATGTTGGAAAACCTCAAACAACAAAATGTTGACCTTTTTTCACAACGATGTCCCTAATTCACGAACTGACGAACGCGCGTTCCGTGACGAAGGTGCGAACGCTTGTTAATTGCCCGCGCTATCGCGTCAACTCGGCAGCCTTCGTCATCGGATGTTATAAATAGCGCTGAACATTCGGAGCGATTCGTTCCCGCGCATCTTTGCGAGAACACCGATTCGCCGTTTGTCTGGCCGAATCGTTTCCGCGGAAAATGAGGCGGGTGGTTTTCCGGGTTTTTCGCAGTTAAAAAGTTGTTTAATCCAAGAATAACGATGGAAGACAAACTTTTCGCAGAAGTGCCGACAAGCAACTTTTCGTATCTCAGATGACGATTTCCCTTCCGCGTGTATTTTCGGAATTATTTGGGAGGAGTTCAGAGAAGAATTGTGGACGTGATTCGCGGTGACCTTATGGCTGATTGAGTCGAGTGAATGGACGCAGATGTCAGATTGAGTTAAGGAGATGACGGTTAGGCTAAGTTGGATAAGATTTTCCGGGTGAAAAAGTTATCGGACGAGGAGTAAATCATTTCTTTTGAAATGGTACAAAGACAAGTGTCTTATTTGGAGAAGCTTTGGTGGCGAAGAAAAAAGTATCAGAAACAGCCGCTTTTATTGAGAAAAACACGAAACACGTGTCAGTGTTTTAAAATGAAAGACTAAGAAGATGGCTGTTTAATGAAATAGATCTTTTTTAAATAAAAGAATATTTTGTCTTCCAACAATTTTTGCTATATTATTTTTGTGAAAGAATTCTTGTTAAAAAATATCTTTAAAAAAGAGAATTTGAGAACTTGAAAATCGAAAAATTTTATATTTTAGTCAACATTTCTTTAAGTCGAATGTCAAATTACAACTTTTCGAAAATTTTTCTACGTTTCGTGCCAAAAATGAAAAACGTTGGAAAATGCATGATTCGCGTAAATCCATCGAGAAACATGAAAAATTCTAAATTTTTTTCAAATTTTCAATACCTCAGAATTTTTAGAACTTAAACCTTTTTATTACTTAATAAAAATTAAACCATTATGTGAGTAACATATTTTCCTTTTGAAATTTTTTTTTCTAAAAAATCGCCCTTGAAAAATGTCTCCAAACGCAAATCAGATGTCCGATATTCAAATAGAAATCGCACACGATGTCCGTGGATTCCCTGTTTTCGATACTATCCGGCCAAAGTGACTCATTTTCGCGCACGCACACCCACACTTGCGCGCAAATTACACAACCGCCTCGAAACATTAGCGGCCGTTATCGCGCTAAACGAACATCCGACCGAATTGCGCCGCGCAACATTTCGCCGATTGCGTAACACCCCGCGTCTTTTCGCGCGTTTCCCAGCGCGACGGCAATTTGCCCCGGCGTTCGAGCATTTTTTTCGAGCGCCACTCGCACAATGCGCCGTTCCTGGCGTTACATAAAATTTCATAGCTCATTACCATTGACCTTGCCGCGACAGGAATGATCAAATAATGCACGAAGGTCGCGCACTCGATAGGACTTTGATTCAGCGAAACGACGAAAAAAGTGATGACAAAACGAGCCGAACACTAACAAACAGAATAAGAAGCGAGCGAAAGAAAATTTATCGTTTCCGTCGGCTTTATTGCCCCACTGAGTCCCGTTTTCCGAACGCCAGTACGTAATTGAATCCGCTAATCCAATCTGATTCGACGAGGCAAACTTTGTTATGGATTTGCGATTAATTAAGTACGAGCGAACAGTCGTTGGACATCGATTCGGCGGAGCGAATGCATTTCTCGGGCGTTTGATATTCATGAGCGAAACTTTCGGCGCCATGTGAAAAATTCGAAATTTCTGCACGAGGAAAAATTTAGTTTTCTTCACATCTCTCGATGGATATACCCTAACAGACATGAAACATGGAATCCACGTGGAATATACGTGGATGAATATTCGAACGAGGATTCAACGTAGATTTGGCGTCGAATCCACGAGATTTGGTGGATTTGTCTGTTAGGGTACGAGAATCATGCATTTTCCAACGTTTTTCATTTTTGGTACGAAACTTAGAAACTTTAAACATGTCTAGTATTTTTCCATAAGGGAGTCGGCACGTAATAAGTTCGTTGCGAATAAGTCAAGTTGCGGAGAACGGCGGAATGATGCAAAGTGTTTTCATGTGAAAAGGGGGGAGTGAGAAAAGGACCCTTGTCGTTTTGTCTGGATGACAAAAGCGGGCACAATAACGACGATGCTGCTGCGCAAGTGTAAACACAAAATAGCCGTGTCTCGCATCGATCGAGGGTCAATTTCAAAAGCCCGCGAGTCATAAGCAAAAACGACGAGGAGAACTTTCCGAAGGGGAAGGGGGGGATTTTTAGGGGGCGAAGTTCAGATGCGAAGTTTAATGACGAAACAAGAGAGGGGAAGAAATTTGAGTGAGAGGGAAATAATGGGTTGGAGTTGGAGAACGCATTGGAGTTGAGAGGAAACAACATGGGAAAAGTCGGAAAAAGATGGTTATTAGAAATTAATGGGATTGGCACGAGTGAAGGTGGAAAATGAGTTTTCGCTGTAGTTATGTGTTCGGTTGGCGACTGTGAAATGCATTTTTCACGTTGAGAAATACATTGAACATTGTCGTAAATCTTTATAAGTATATATAAAGACCGGCAGGAAACAACGTTTCACAATACGTTTTGTTACACTTAGTTTACGCAAAGTTATGGCCACTTGACGACCGTAGCAATTCAGCGCAGAAACAATGCCAGTGTTCATTTTGTTTCGAGGAATTGCGTCGGAATTGTTATTAAATTAATTCGTGCCGATAATAATTGGGGATTTAATAAGTTTATGTAATGAGTTGCGTAATCAATTTTTGTAAAGCAGAAAGTAAAAGTGTGTAATTATGAGAAAAACATATATTGTTCGATATTATTTGCAAGCTAATTACCGAAAAGTCATTAGAGGTAACATTGTGCTTTTTTAGCGTTTAATTGCATTATAGTTCTGAATTAAAAATGAATGGAAAACTGCGGGATTCTCGACGCTTAATTATAAAACCTTTTAGATGTAATATATTCAAATGATCTAAAAAAACTGTCGATTCAGTCGAAATAACCCAAAATTCGCTACACTGAATTGCTATAATAAAACGACATGTCGGTACCGACGAAGTTAAAAATTCGTGAGATTCGCCGATGTATGAATTCGTATGATGCTGAAATTGGAAGTCATTTGCATGATATTGTTTCCCGTTTAGTTTCTCATGTCGTTCCACGTTTATTGTTTCCCATAAATATTCTCCGAGTGTTCTACACCGTTGATTCGTTTAGAATATTAAGATTCGTTAATTAACGGACCACTGTGTATAAATCGATGGTAAATCCCACTAATTGCATCATAATGCCAAACAGAAATGGGAATAACTCAAACAAGAAATGTGTTTCGGAGACCAAACGTCATCGTACTAAAATTATGCTTGGATTGAAAAAAAAACTTGTAACTCTCAACAAAGTTTCATCGTATCAAATCAAACCTTCTTGCTCTTTCTATTTTACTTTAAGTGTAAAAAAATTAAGGTAAACAAATTACAGAAAATCGATAATAAGAATTCATTTATCTCAAACTTCAATCTGGAATTCATACTTTGTCAAATAATGAGAATTTGATCTACTTTCGATACCGATCTCTTTTAACTGTCAACGATAATTCTACTTCATCTTCACCCAATCTAAACATTTCTCATTGAATTTTTCAAATAAAGACAAACACCGGATTCCTCCAATTAGACTCCAAAACTCATCTCGAACTGCCGAATAGTTGCCTCAAATCAGCCAATCTCTCATTTCTCCCGATCAAACTTTGCCTCTTGACCGTAATTTCTGCCTCTTAATCGCAAGGTAGAAAAACCGTCTTAAGATTCGCCGGGAGATCATATTTCCGACGAAGACGGGCAGTTGGTCGCGTGATTTGATTAAGTCCACCAGTCCGAGGACGTACAAGGGACAATTGGCTTCCTGGTCGGTCGGAGAGACTGTTCCAAGAATCCGTACTCGTGTCGAATCTTATTATAAATTGAGAGATGATAATGCCATTTGCCGTCTTATCGGGCTCTGCTCATTTCTTATTCCAACGAAATCCGGCGACCCATCCGCGAATGTATCGCCGCCAACTCCGCTTGACTTCCCGGTGAACGAACGGCGGCGATTTGCGTTGCCTCGACTGGGGCGAATGAATAAAAATGGCGCAAAAACGGTAGTCGGTTATGCCCGGTGAGCCTGGCGTCACAATTACGCGTCGAAGATACGCTCATTGGCGTAAACGCGTGCGGCGCAAAAAGCGATGATAAAACCCGGACATATTACTCGCATTACCACAACTCGGAAAAGTGTTGCTCAGGGAAGACTCTTACCTGAAACATAGGAAAAAAAGAAATTAATTCAGAGGATTAGATACATTTTAGAAATGGGAGGCAGATTTTTTGGAGTACAGAGCGAAGACGAGAAAGGATTATGTGGTTCAATCTAGTTCTGATTCTGAGAATCTGAGATCATTTTTTAAATATTTTAACAATTTTTATAATTTCTAGGTTGAATAGACTTTTGGGTCTGAAAAGATATATTTTATGGATTAACGTTGTAAAAGAGTTGTTATAACTTTGTAAACATTCTTAGGCTCTTTTGATGGATAAAAATAAACGTAATTTGTCAGAAGTCCATTTTATCCCAGCAAATAAAATTCTGTATAATACCTTCGAGGTAAGGGCTCTTTTCATAAGTACCCTCCCGAAGGGTTAATGGGTGGCGATTTATTTTAAGACTGCGGAGCGCCGACGATTACATTGTAAACAGGGTTGTGTAAAAGTCCGTAAAATATTGAGTGAAACACTAGCCATAAAGTTTTATGGAATTTTCCGTACCGTTAGGGAAAATTTCACTTTTGCGCATGCTAAAATCAACTTAACATCTTCCCAAGTCATTCCATAATTTGATTACACACGAAACTGTAATAAATATTGGAAATTGCATAATCCCTCCCGCATTAAACCTACTTTACCCGTAAAAAACCGTGGAACCGCAATGTTTCACCTATTTTTACTCCTATTTCCCGTCTATTTTTACCGGATCTTTTTGCATTACGTAAAGCAGACTTAATAGTTTTTTTATAACTGCGACCTCTGGCCTCAATCACCTGTCGCGCAAAAAAGGGGCGAACGTCGCTTCAAAATGGCGAAATCGCGACAAAAACCGTCGCGTCGCAACGCGTTGCAAAATCGGCGTTCGATTTCCAACCGGAGAAGAACTGCGTTTCCGCGGCAGTCGCGTTTGATTGACGCCGCGAACGCGATAAGATCTCGCGCGTCGGCCCCTTTTTCCCCGATTTCAAAAAGCCGGCGCAATTTCAAAACAATCGCGCGATCCGTCTCTTTTCTCGTATTTCTCGCATTTCACCGCGGGTAAAATGACTTTCTCCCGGTTGTATAACGATTAATTGCGGCCGCGACGCTATGTTAATGTCGCGCGCATTTTTTCCCCTGGGGGAAAAATGCATGCATGATTTTTCTCGCATGAAGCGAGAAAAATCATGCGAGATCGGCGTGGCCGTTTGCGATATCTGTGATTAGCGATAATCGCCGGCTAATTGCGTCTGTCCCGTTACAGCGTTGCGTCGGACTTCGGGTGGCCGCAATTGCCGCGGCGAAAA
>JABFPB010000810.1:0-31282 GCA_022817645.1 Ceratoteleas bidentatus
AGTTCCAAATCAACCATACTGTATAGTTGGGCCAAACATATACATGTTTGCACTAAACATACATTTTTTTCAGTGTAGGACGATTTGTTTCAATGGGCTATGATATGAAAACGATATCGGTGTGATATTGCGGCGACATCACCGTGATTTCACTGAGATACCGCTGATATCGCTGTGATACTGCCGTGATATTGCTGTAATACTGCTGCAATGTAAAAAAGATTTGTGAAATTACGCACCAATTTTACAAATGGATTTTTAACAATCCATATGTAAAATTACACTTTCAGTGCCCAAGGATAAATATACGGAAATTGACAGATAGCATTACGGAATTTATCCATAACAATCCGTAAATTTGCAACTTAGTTTTACGGAAGCTTTTTTTACGGATCCGTAACTTTCCGTAACATTTTTAACTGTACAATGTAAAATTTCCTTTGTTGGATTCCTCAAAATCTATGGCATAAAAAATGTTGCATTTTTTATGTCAAATTCAAAAGAAAATAGTAAAAAGGGAATAAATGTTGACCCCAGAGTATATATATATTTAAGTATATTAATTTTTTTTATCAAAACGACCACTGAGACTTGAACCCATGATCTGACGGGTATAAATCGAACACTTTACCGCTGAGCCAAAGCGGTAAAATGAATTTCATGAAATCTTTTGCATAGTTAAATTATATCGCAATATTGTATACACACATTTTCAAAATTTTCAAATTCTTTATATTTTCAAAATTTTTTAATTTTTCAAATTGTCAAAATTTGAAAATTTGATAATTGTTAAAAATTAAACATTTTATGAAAATATGATAATTAAAAAATTTTGAAAATTAAAAAAACTTAGGATAATTAGGATAATTTCGAATATTTTGAAAAATGAAAGTTTAAACAGTTTGTTAAATGTCGTGCTTGTGAACCGTGCGAGATTAGTTTAGTCATACTCGGATTATGAGATAGTCCAATTTGGCAAGCACGAACAAAATTTTTTTACGAATTTGTTTGAAATCCTACGCGGAATCCGACGTAGAATCGGTGAACCAATTTACGGAGGACGATTCCGATGCGGTTTCTGACGTGGTATTCCGCATTGGTTTCCAAGTCGGATTGTTTAAGTAGAGTATACATTGTCGCTAAAAATTCATTACCATTTTTTGTACTTATGTAATTGATGGAATAAGTGGAATGTCGGACATATCTAATTTAAAGTATGATTTAAATTGGAATTAACTGCATTTGGGTAATCGTAATGGTCAAAATACAATGTCATCCATTTGAATATACAGGTAATTATTACAAACATATGTCCGCAATAACTTTGGCAAATCAAGGATCTTCTTCCGTAATTCGCGAAACAATAATGACTCCTGAAGAAATTTCCTAAAATTTCAATTTTTTTCCAAGGAAGAAATTAATATACTACCAATTGCCCCTTTAGGCATTCATTTAACGAAGCTGTCATATGCATTGTCACTGAATTGGTCCAATCAACACATCTTTTTGCATCGTTGAAAAAAATTCTTTTGCATAGGAAAACTAATTGATGTTAAACAGCTAGTGTATAAGTCATATTTATACTCCAAGTAGTTCCGACAGCAATTTCTTTTAGTTATTTAATTATTTCTGTCAAAACTTAGACCAAAAGTGCATTACTGGATCATTAAAAAGCATTATTGTTGCATAACGAAGTAACGTAAGTATATTTGGCTTCAATTTGCCAAAAAGAGAAATATATAAATTTTATGATTTTATCGTCACTTCATGTACACTTCTGCCCAAATTTTCTGACACTTTAAGGGGCGTAACCTAAGATGACATTCGTAACAAGCGCTATACCGAAATCGCATAGGTTCCGAGCAATTGTCGTACAGTGCTCTCAGATTTCTTTTATGTCCCTCCTCACCTATAATACATGGAGGGACGTGAAATTTCTAAAATCTGAGAGCACTGTCATCGTACAGTGGAGGGGGTTACAATATTAATATTTTTTGTATAACCATTACCGTAGTTTGCGATACTACGGTAATGGTTTGTGGATGGAAAACTGTTATACTTAAAGGCCATGGAAAACTGTTATACTAAAATAGTATAACAGTCAGTAGCGGATCTAGGATTTGTTTTGGTAAAGATGCAAAACATTTAAAGACCTAAAATAAACAAAGATAGTGAGGAGGGCCATGGCGCCCCTAGTTTTCTTGGTTTGTTTTGCACGTTCAAATGTTTTATATCTTTATCTACGAAATCCTGGATCCGCCACTGATAAGACTTTTCCATGCAAATTTGGTGACATTTACGATCTACTTATATAAAACTGTGGTACTCATATTCTACACATTTATTAAAAAAGCAACAAATTTCTATCTGTGTAGGGCACTTCTAATAGACATGGCCAAATTGTTAATATCCATCCCCAATCATGTTTGAAAGTAAGAAACGAAAAATGCAAAAAAAAAGTCTTGTTATGGAACCTCCTCGATCCACTACTGGTTCGAGGGGAACTCGGGAAAGGACGGAATGGACGGAGGTGGCGGCGTCCTTGTCTGGCGCGCGGCCATGACGTCACCGGTGAGTGCGAGTGCACGCGTGTAGATGGGGTGGAAGGTGTGTCGGCTGATCTAGTGATCTGTTTGGGTTTATTTACAGCGGATTTGGTAGCGGATTGAAGGCACTGGGGTTTTTCGGTGGAGTCAGGCGTTATTGATTCGGGGGTTGGAGGTTATGATCATGTTGATGTTCAGGGATTAGAGATGTTTGATAGGAGAGGGGGGTGAGAAAGGTTGGAGTTCGATACTTGATCATGTTAGGGTTTTGCAGGAAGGGATGTTGAATTGTAGAAAATAGAATTGATTGGGTAATTTGGTGACGTAGATTTTAGATTGAAATAAACTTGGTTATTTTGAGGATAAAAACTAAGTTTAGAGTAGGAGCTGAAGTCGTGACGTTAGTTTTCAGTTTAAAGTTGTGAAAACAGGTTCATTGATTGATAGGCGTTAAACTGTATGAAATTGCTAAACTGGACTAGAATTTTATACAATAAGTCTTTTAATTATTTGTTATAAACCAGTTTTTATCAACAACAAGTTTAGAATCAAAGCTTTTAATGTAGTTTGATCACAAGCAACGTAATAATGAAGATAGAAAAAACTATTAAACGTCACACTTTTTCATGAAACTGAATGAGTCATCGCTTTCTGAAATTGCTTTATTGTTGTACAAGTAATTTGCAGAATATACTTTAAACTTAATTTTAATTATTTATAAACTTAATTCTAATTATTTATCAAAAAATGGTTAATGCAACTTGCAAACTGGTATAAATGCCATAAACATCTATGAGACATGAATTTGTTCAATTGAATTATTCCGATGAATAATGATAATATTGCGTTGCTCAATAACTGTATATCTCGCAATCACATCATAGTCGTATTATATGACGAAGACTTGTGGCAGGCACACAAGGTACATATTTTCGACATGTCTTTCTGGGTGTCCGCAATAGGTGTAAACTGCTGAGGTGCCGCATTGTGTTATCTGTATTGAGCGCCAGCGTAATTGTGACGACATTATGGCTGAATCGTAGTATCCGTATCAACATATAATGTCTATAATAATCATGTGTATCGATAATAATGTGTGTCGAACGAAATATCATTAACACGATCAAATGTCGTCCAAATAAGTAACTGCCGCTGCAAACAATTAAGAACGAACTCGAGTAGAAATCTAATTTTATTATCAATTAATAATATTATTTTGTTACTATGACTAGAAATATGTAAATATGTGTGGCGTGTTGATAAATAAATTATTATAAACATATCATCATTAATGTATTTACATATATTTATATATGTACATACACATAAATATGCCTTTTAATATTGATACAGGATTATAATTATAACAGTTTAATCGAAAAAAGATTAAAATCCATTTTCTAGCTTCGAAGAAAAAGCGTAAATAGACTAGTGAGAAGAAAAGTGTTATCTAATATTGCGTCCTCGAAAATTGCTCAAATCTAAAATCTTATAACTCGAGTATATTACATCGTAATTTCATAAAACTTGTCGTTGAAAGGGTGAAGCTTTGTAGGTAACTTAAAAAAAGGCCTTGTACATGACTTTAGCTCCACTTTTGCCCCCTTCCCCCGCCGACGCAATGCTTTTTTAATGAAAAATTCCAAACTTTCTTGAACTGAGATCAAAAGAAATTTCAACTCGGCACGACGAGTTTTAACGAAGATAGACCTTTTCACGTTGCATCTGCCTTTCCACAATTATTATCCCAAGACAATTTCTACGAAAATTCCGATCTGGATTATTGGAATATGAATCTGTGAAAGCTTGCTGTTATGTAAATCTCATTAACTGCAAATCAGGATTCTTACATAACAATTAGTTGTTTTTGCATGTTCTAATTAATTCATTTGGTTATTTTTATAAAACTGAAATGTTGAAAAACGCTGAGTTTTGTATAAACAGATGGAAGACATAAGCATTTTTTCCTTCGTCGGTTCTATTGTGAAAATAGAAACTTGACACATTGCACATTTATTTGTACGTACAAACATTTATTTCGATACAATGAGATTACAGAACTATGAGCGTGCATTTAGATTATTTAGTAACGGCACACAGATAAACAGAAAGAAGGTAAAAAGCAACTTCGTTTAACAGTATAAAAGTGCTTTGTTTTAAAATTAATTTCTTTAAGTAGCTGCCTTATAGCGATATTATTAAACATTTATTGGTACCCGTAATATTATCGAACACCTTGACACTCTTCTTTTTAATATTGTAGATAAATCTCGGATTTTTACCAAAACGAAACAAATCAACGAATCCGAGAAAGATAAAAAACGTAAAAGAGAAAACGCTGCTAGATTTCTTTTAAATTCGAAATTAATCCATTTTTGCTGAATGTTGCGTCATATTTGTTATAACTGCTGTCTACGGCCGTAACGTCTTCGTTCAATTATTTAACGCAATTTTACATCATACTGCAACAATTTCCGTAATTCGTGTCACAAATCAGACACTGTCGATTCGCCTCGAAAGATATTCGAGAACACTTTCGTATCGGACTGTACTTCGTCAGCTGGATAGCAATGCAGTTTCACAAAGTAACTATGAAATGAAACTCCGAAGTAAAATGATATTTTTTCCTAATTAACCACTTTTGATCAAGTAATTCTGATGCACACATTTTATTAAATTTTATCGATCGACGTGAACAATTTTCAAGAAAGAATGTCATTCCGAAACACACTTCCTAAATGTTTTCTAATTAATTTCCACTTAGCGACAAATATTTCGACTCGCACATTAGTTTCATCGAGAAATACTCAAAATAGATACATTTCAAGCAGCCAAACGTCACTACAATATCCAGTCTTTATTTTTGTCGCGCCCGATTATTGTTCTTCATATTGCTTCTAAACAACAGCGCGTTTCTCTCACATCTCCTTACACACATTTACTACACATTTTACTGCATGGAATCCTGTTACCCATAATCGCAAACGCTACACTCCGCCGCGACAATATGCATTTCACCGTTAAAATCGCCAAACCATCAAATCCCACTATCAAATCAGCCCCAACTGCAAACATCGCATCCCACCTGCCGCGCGTCGATACTCCGTGGATTTCTCGTGGATGCAACTGAACACGGCGATTACCAAACCGCCGCGGCGAATCCGCCTCCGCGCAATCCCCGCTGAATTATATAAATTAGAAATAAGAACGTAAATTCGCATTACGTCGAGATACACTTGCGTTTGTGCTCCGCGTTTTTGCAACGCGATTATAAATAATGTATCGCATTTTCTCCTTAGCGCCCGAAAGTATTGATCTTTGTTATTTACCGCGATTTCGTTAACGTCGTCTTAATCGCTTATTTGTGTGCACGCCGTCAAATGACAAATGAAATGTCGATTTCGAAATACGTTGAGGATTGATTTTCATTACGGATTATAGTTCTTACAATGTGCCGATTTGTTATATTTATTTTAAAAGAAATCTTTTTCTTTTTTCTATCATTTATCAAATACACTGAGCTATACATACTTGATGTACTTCTTATTGCAACTGTCTTATTGAATTATGTCATTCATGCTGTGCTCTCTTTATTTTTATTTTGTACATTAATATGTTCATTTTGTATATTTTTAGCGTATATGCGATGAAGAAATATTAGGAATAATGAACCAAACTATCATTTTGATTTTGTTAGATGGATATTACTTTAATAAACATCATAAAGTGCGTGTAGTAGTTTCTTAAGGCAACATTGTAAAGATGAGAGAAATCTTAGCTTAGTCTTAGCCAGTCAAATGACAGTTGGAGCGAGAATATCTATATATACCCAATATATATAAAACCCGACGCACTGACATTTCGTCGATCTCCTTAAAACGTTGATCCAACGTTTGCCAAATTACGTCATTACGCGGCTAGACGGCATTAAGTACAATGGGACTTCGATATCATATTTGCATTTATATGAAAATATCGCGCGAGTCAGACGGCGTGCGTAAAAACGCGCCGACTCGACATTAAAGCGATCCCCATTAAACCGCCCGAGCAACGCACGCCTCTAACACGATCCACGCGCCCAAATACTTGGAGCGCCGCATCCTTCCGTCCCCGCGGAACAATGCCCGAGAGCATTCGCCGCCAGATCAGTCCTGGCTCTTATCAGCGCATCCCGATTTTCCGTGCATCCCGAAAATCGCCTTTGTTTACCTCCCACTCCCCCGCGCGATTATTATTTCCATCGCTGCCATCACCGCGATTAAAACCCACGGCCGTACGGTTTCTCCTTTGTATCCGAGCAGGTGGACCCCCCCCCCTTCCCCCTGGCAGTCCATTTCCCCCGATAGCAGTATGCGTCCAGGCATACCGCTTTTCCCTTTTTTCGTGAAAAAGCCGGAGGAATGGGGTGAACGGGGGCAAAAAGAAAAAGTCGGTCCGGGCCATTAGTGCAACAAAGACACGTGCGACACAACAAACAACGGCGCACGCCGCGCGAGAGAAGGGTTCTCGCGATTGTGCGCACGTACGCGCGCAGTGACCAGCCGATTGTGTCTCAGGTCTCGTCACTCGGGCACATCATTATCCTCGCAGTCGTGCTCGAGCCAGGGCCGCGTGCGCACCGTGCCGAGAGCGAGCGCCTTCCTCTCCTCCCTCCCCTCCCCCGCGCACACTCCCGGAACCGAGCCCGGCATGCCCCTCTGACGTCCCGCGGGGGCGAGCGCCCGTCAGTCGATCGCGAGTGTGATTTGCCGAATCAACGATAGCTGGCGTTGTTTACACCGACGCCCGAGCCACCCCCCTCTCCCTCTGCCGCCGCGCAGCGACTAGTTGAACAAAGGAGCAACGTGCATCGGGCCGCCGCGCAAGCGTCCGCCGTCGCTTTTCTTACGCAGACGGAGACCGAGAGAGAGCGCCCGCGCTGCGACGAGGACGGTGCGAGTCGCCCCTCCCCCGCCTCTGCCGCATTTCGAGGTAAGCGATTTCGGTGACGTCACGGCGCCCGATCGGCTGCACCCGAAAAGCGCCTTTCCTTCGCTCCTTGCTTTTCGTACACTTTTGACCTGCGCTACTTCGAGGGCCCCCTCCTTCTCCGAGAGAGCGCGCACTCTCTCTCCCGATTTTTTCACGTCGCACTCGCGTCCGAACCTCGCGCGGAAGTGAAGGGCGCTCCCGTGACGTCGTGCGTGGCCCGCAAGTGACGTTCCCGAATGTCAACAATATGTGCGCGGACGAGGCGCACTTACACCAGGACCAGCCAGCCACTGCAGGTACCGCAGCTCTCTTTGTTTCGCCACTTGGCGGGGGGGAGGGGGAATGACAGCTTTGTGCATGTTTATTTGTTTCGGCCGTTCGCGTAACTGTCGAGCAAACCGCGCGGCGGCGTTGTTTAACGGGTTCCGCGGCGACCAAAACACGCGGATCGATTTTCGGGGAATATGGGACGCGGGACCGTTTTCGGGGGCGGTGCGGTGCACGAGAAATCTGGTTTCTAAAAATACGGTGCGGCGGGATGTCTGTTTGCACAAGTAACGCGCACTTGGGCTTATCTTATCGCGATCGGGGCTTTTCGTGGTTCCGCGCGGGCCGAGCGCTCAGTCGGCCGGCCGTTATCGAGCGGACCGCGGCTGCCGAATTTTCACCGATTTCCGATCGGACAGATAATTAGGTGTTGAAATGACGGCAGGGGAGAGGGGATCGGACTGGAGAAAACGTGTCTCCCTGTAACGATCGACAGATCATAATCGGGGGTCAAAGGTCGCGGCATTTCCGTCCTTGCGGCACGCACGTCGGCGCGCGATCCGCTCGGCGCAAGCGGAATCGAGTTATTGATCGGAATCGCGCGGGCGATTTTCGAGCGAGCCGTATTTTTAGAAACAAACCGCGCGCTCGGTATTAGCAACATATCGGGGCTATTGATTAACACGTTCCAACGCGCGGCCCGTTCGAAAAGCGACGGGATTTCGACGCGACGCCCACGGTCCCCGTCGAATTTCGTTTCCGATTTGACGCTACTACGTCACCGGCCCGAAATAGACACTTTTACCGCCGATTAACCGGCCAAACAATTTTTCGGCTTAATTGCACGTCACCGCGCTGAAATAACCCGTTATATAATTAAGAGCATTTCGCGCTTTATTTGCAACTGAGCGATCGCGCGCTTTCTACGATGCGAACAATCGTGAAAACAAAAGCAGCTGTTTACGCGTTTCTTTGTTTGTTTACGCGCGGTGTTTACCGATTGATCGGTCGCGGCGAGCGCGACGTGAAAAACGTCGACTCGACTCGTCGATTCCGCGATCAATCGAGTGCGCTGCAGCGCTACACTTTCTAAACCGGCGCTTATTCAATTTCATATCTAAAAATAAAGAGGCGGGGGGCCGCCTCGCATGGAGTCTTCGAAAAGCGACAATTTGAACAACTTTGTCCTTGAACTCATTTTTTCATAAACCTTTCAAACACGCCGGGTAGAACTAGGTTGAGTCTTAATCTTTTACTTCGGCCGTATAACAGTAGACGCGACGAGATTTGAGAGTACGCCGCTCCGTGGTGGGGCACTGCAGGGGGGAGGGGGGCAGGCACGTTGATGATGAGTCTAATATTGTGTGTCGCGCGGTACACATGTGGGTGAAAGTTGCCATTGGAGGAAAAAGGCCATTTTCCGAAGCTATTCTCTGCTTCTGAAAAAGTCAGAACACATGCAAAAACGAAGAAATGCACAAAAAGGGTAGGAAGAATTTCCACGCTGGGTTTTAAGTCTGGACATTCAAAAAATGAAGTTCAACCTGCGGAGTTATGAAAGAGGTGGCTTAGGATCTACCATCTAGGCATTACGGTATCGACAAATTTGAAATGAAAGGCGTTTTGGAACGTTGTAGTCTAGCTGATCGAAAACACATTGTAATGTAAAAATGGGAAAGGGAAATCGGGGATTTGTTTTCGTTTTGCGCGGAACGCGAGAAAATAAAAAAATGCAGCAAATTTCGCTATTGATTTCCGATGCGGCGCGTTCGAGGAAGCGGCGTCGGTTAATTAATGAATTGAAAACACGTGCTTGAAAGCATTATAAAGCAATTGTAAAATTCCTCATAAGCCGACCTCGCGCGTGTCCGTACGTTTCTTTACATACATCAAATATTAAGCGCGCACGAGCGGCGGAGAGAGATTTCGCTTAGCGGCATCACCTTAGCGCCAACCTTGATACGTATTGATGATCCGCGGAGTCAAATTAAAACTGCACACGTCGAGCGCGATCGCGCCTTTTACAGCTAAATTGAAAAAGCGCGCGGAGGAAAACGGGGATTAATAATAACGGCGGATGAACGGACAATTACCGCGCCGCTTCCCATATACATTATTAATTATGTTAATTCGGGACATTCGTCCGCGGTGTGTTATTAAAAACAGAAAGTCGCGATGAAAAGCGCTCCCGTTCGCCCTGTTAAAAATTGCGTATTAAGACATTTTCAAAACTTGTAGGTGTAAAAGCATACGTTACGGTATAAATGTTTACAATACAAACTTGGTGATGCTTTTAGCAGTAAAACTGTCTAAAACTGATTAAGTTTATTCTAATTTTCTATTTCTTTATCTTGCTTATTTCTTATAACGACGAAATCAATGTAAACACATAATCGTATGAAGCAATCATTACAAAATACATATTCATCGGAACAGTAAAAAAAGTGTCTGTTTTACAATGAAACGGACGCTGCTTTCGTTTGTATCCTAGTATTGAAAGTTAAACTCATTCAAGATCTAGTCGTAAGAGTTTTTTCTAATACAATGTCGTAGTCGAATTCAAAGTTAACATATTGAACTTTGAACGCTGAGAACCCGAGAACGAATCCAGCTGAAGGACCATTTTTTTATCCTAAATGTAACTAGTATTTCGTTTCTAATTAATTTATACGTATAAAACGAAAACATTAGACACTGAAATGAATCTTCATAAAAATGCGTAATTTGACGACAACATACTGATACGCCTCGATACGTCTTTATGCCTCGATCTATCTTCAATACGTAACCCTCTTAATCTTTCTATAGATCTGAAAAATGATTAACTACGTCATTCTTAACGTCGCAGGTTAAAGCTTCCCGGGCTTGTTTATGTATACTTTCGCGTTTCGTCGATTGTCAAACAGGCTTATCTCCGTCCGATTCACACAATCCCCGTAATCCTGTCCTCGCTTGCAACGCCGCTCACCATTTCGATCTACTTAACATTCCCGCATTCCTGCAGTACCGACCATTCGAAACCGTCGACCTTACGTTTTCGGATTTCCCATTGCCTGTCGTCCCTTTTGCCCCATTGTTGCGCGTCCCTCGGCATCCCCCGAAATGCGCGTCCAAGTGGCGCACGCTTACATAACGCTTATCACGACAAATCGAAAATACGAGCAAAGTGAATTAAAACGGTTATCTTGCGTGCGCGCCCCACCACGCGACGATATTCCGCCGCCAGCGGACGGCGATCGCTCATTCCCGAGCCGCGCGTGATGTACCGCGAAGCCCGAAAGGAAGGGATAACGTCTACTCTTAGTGTGATTGCCGTGCACTCATGTAACTTTATAGCACGCGCGGAACACGGCAATAAAATGAATATGCAATCCGCAATATATACCCAACTTTCTCCGCCGACACCGCGCAGCTCGACTTTTGTTTCCATTCGCCCCCCTCCTTTCCCTCCAGTTCTCCTCCCGACTTCCCCTCCAGCGGAATATGTAATCCACATAAGACACTGATGTGACCCTGCTTAGATACACTCGCCCGATTCCAAGAAACCTTCGAATTTCGACGGCGACTTTCGTTTCTCCTTTTGACAATCGCCTCGGATCGGCATGCGCAAACAATCGCAGGTTTATCTTCCTCCGATTTGTTTTCTCGGTATTTGTGTTATATCTCGATGATGATGTCAGCGGGCTGCTAATGCATTCAAATTCGACGTGAAATGTAAATCGTTTTTCGATAAGCTTCCAGTCGGGCGTTTGTCGACGACCAATTAGCGAATTGCGTCCGGGAACGCGGAGTAAACGTAAACAAGCAGTCGCGCGTGCGAGACTTAAAGATCGCGTCCCATTGGTCGCTCGCTCCCCTTCACCTACTTGACTACTGCGCATCGCGCGCTCGCTCCGTTTCACCTATATACCGCTCGCGGACGCCGCATCGGCTCGGGATTAAGGGGATTAAGGGGGTCGGCCACCTTCGCTCCACCAGAGGGTCTGGTCCAATTTTCGCGCGTGACCATTTTTCCCGGCGCGAAAAGTGACGGCGACGCGCCCCCCCCCCCCCTAACGGGACGCCGAGTGAAAACTTGAGAGGAGAAATTGCGCCGGACTCGCGAGGCGTTCTCCGCGAGCGAGCGCGGATTGATTTTTTTATCGACAGGAAAAGGGCAAGCGAACTTGGGAGGGACTTGTATGGAGGCGAGGGGTCGTGTTTTCGTCATGTTGACATTGGGCTTTGGACCTTATCAGTCGATGAGTTATTCGCGGTCTAGAAGCAGATAGAATGAGACATGTATCACTCGGGGACAAAAGTAGCGCACGTACAAAATAAAACGAGTTCAGCAGAGTCCATGAGTTTTCTTTATTTTATGCAGCGGGGATAGAGGTTGCTGAGTAAATGCAAACGAGATGGTTTTGGGTTGTATGTTTTGGTTTGGGTTGGGTTGGTTTGTTGGTTTCGTTTTGGGTTCGTTAATCTGTTTTGTTTTGGATTGCTTTGTTTCATTTCAAGGTTTCCAATATCGGGGAAATCTGGAAACTGTTTGGGTCTTTAAAAGTATTCTTCATTGTCCAGAAAAGTTTCTGGATTGTAGATCAGGTCTCAGGGAAAGTTATATCATGCTGTGCTTTTCAACTGCTCTATTAATAAGCCTTTCATAATAGGTGAAATAAAAAAATTTTAAATTAAATGTTATTTTATATTTATATAGTTATTAATAAACGCTTAACTTAAATATTCTTTTTAAATAAAGAATGTATTCTATTAAAAAAAATTATATGTTATCTTATCATATTTTGTATTGACCCTGGATTAATAGCGTTTATTTTTATGAAAAAAATTACAGATGCTTGAAATTCAATATTAATTTTCAATTCAAAATTGAAATTATATTATTATAAATAACATAATTTTTGTGAAATACAATTAAGAAACTACTTGTTTATTATAATCTAGTAAAAATTGATTTACTAGTAAGTATTCTAGTAAATCAATTTTTTTCAATTAGTTTGTTTTTGGATCTGAGCATGTTAGTTATGTACAAAATAAAAAAATTATAGTAAAATTCCTCAATTTTCTTTATTTTTACTGAACTAGGCTAAAAGCAAGGGACTATGAAAGTAGCGATATGAATGACCTCTAGATGAAATAATTTACCTCCAACACTGGCACAATGTGACTAAGAAAAATCTCTAATATATAATTAAAAACTTGTTTCGAAACAGTCTAAAAATTATTTTACTGCTGACGCAAGTCGTGTTTTTATATTAATTTCCATATTTTTTACGATATTGGCTCAAAATCATCAAGGCCAATTCATCGTAGATGACGCTCATAGTTCTACTACAGCTGTTTGCTTAGCTTATTACTAACTGATTACACTTTCCTATATCTGTAAACAAAATTTTTCTGAACAAAACATGTTGATTTTGGTAGGTTTGTTTTATTATGTTAGTTGTATTAATTTTGTTTTGTTTTGGTTTGGGGGACACTGAACAACGCAATTCATCAGTTACATAAATTGGTCACTTTCATAATTCATCATCTAAGATCCGCCGCGGATCCTTGTGATGACTTTTTATAGTCGCGGTGTCTCACGTGGACGCGCGTTTCGACATCGTTTCATCACTTTTCACAAGAATTCGGCAACACTGCCTGGAAATGGATTTTTCCATGAAATTGTATAAGCCGCTTTGAATCGATGCCGTCACGGTTGAATTAGAGGTCGACTTTCATCTCGCTTGTTTCGATTGATAGTATTTATTTTTACAACCAAACGGCAACAATGCGTACTTCGCGTTGACTCGGTGGAATAATTACAACCTGCGACTTGGAGTCATGAACTGATCATCTCTTCCACGTATCAATGTCGATTCCTGCTGAAAATTGTTTAACAGAAATTGATTAAAAAATTGGAATGATAGTTGAATTCCTAAACAACATTTTGCCAATTAAAAAATAACAATTTTCGCTCAAGATGTTTTTTATATAAAAAAAATAAATTTCAATCTTATTAATAACATGGTAATTTTTAATCTAACTATTTTCTTTTTTTAATGTTCTTTTCACTGATGTCAAAAGTGTTAATTAATAATACTAATGATCAAAAATTGTGTTTTCAGATCTTAAAATGAGGCTGGATGAGGCTGACCTGCTGATCCGCAGAGACAGACCAACGATGATTTCGGCTAAGTACCGCGCGCGGGAGGAGCGTCGTCGTTTTTTGAAGATTTCCGCGGGGAAGTTGCGCCGCATCGAGGACCCGGAGGCCAGTCTTTGCCGGTCGGTGCTTATCAACAACGCCGTGAGGAGGTTGCAGCGGGAAAACCGGGATGAAAAAACGCGCAATTATGCACTGTCGGTCAACTTCTTACATGATACGGGCAAAGAGAATAACGATAGCGGGAGCAATATCAACGGCACGAATGACGACACAACATCGAACAAAAGGTTCGTACTAGCGATGAATCGGGCCACCGATTATTGTAACATTATGTCGCTGGGATCATTAGAGCGAGAAGAGGGAAAAGGAGCAATTTGAGGATTGAAAGGAAAATTCGGAGCAAATTTAAATGACTTTGGCCACGCTTTTTATCGCGGAGCCAAGGAGCGGCTAGATAAGGCTTTTATCGAAGAAATGCTGTGTTGAAAATTGTACGACTGATAAGCCTAATCTATTAATCGAAAACGAATTACTTGAGTCGCGATGAATCTCCGCGTTAATGAATATTGTTAGAAGTAGCGTTTGGGGTTTCGACGTTTGTGAGAATCGTACCGCTCTTCGTCGTTCCACTCGCAATTGCACCGGGCAAAAGTGGACCAAGTCTGTTTTGAGCTCGCGGCACTGAAACCATAAATTATGGAATAGCTCTCGGGAGAATGTTTAAATAAATTACCAGCAAATGATATTCGTTTGGCGAAAAAAATTAGCTAACGTTTTCCTCGAAGAGTCATACAATCGGTTCGCAGATAAATGAATTAGTACACCATTTTCGATATCGAGAAAAATGGTCAGTCGACACGACGATTAATTGATTATCACGCGGACATTGAAACGAACCTTTGGGCGCCGAAACGACGGTAAACAAACGTGTTGCAATGACCAGTCCCGAATACCTCACCCCGCGTTTCTTTACGGGTATATTTAAACCCCCGAACGCAACTCGCAACCTCGATTTATGGCTCTCTAAAAGACGAGCAAAATGAGCGAGGTGTTGAAACCATGCTTGAAAATAGACCCTATTCGCTTCTGCCCGTAAAAAGTCCTCCCAAACTCCCATTTGATTCTCCAATTCCAATTTCTAATCCAACTATCCATTTATCCAGGCTAAACGAGGACCCCGTGACGGACGAGCTAAGCCCCAAGCGTCTCAGGCATGACGACATCGAGCTGCACGACGTGTTCAGCGACATCTACATCCTGCCGCCGACGCCGCGGCTGCTGTCGCACATGGACGACATGGTCGTGACCCCGGAGACGTCGAGCAACATCCTCTACCACCACAGCGAGCGGCGCTTTGCCGAGTACAACCCGGACGAGCTCGTCATCAGCACGACGAACGAGAGTCTGTACGGGATCGAGGAGGCGAACGCTCGGACGGCGATCGATCTGGCGCTGCTCAAGGCGCACGACCACATCGACCTCGAGGAGACGACGATCCTCGCGAACCGGCTCTTCGGCGAGGACACGGACCGGCTGCTGTACAGCACTGTCGAGGACCGCATCTCCACCGCGATGGAGGACTACAACAACCGGATCGCGAACGGCGCCGTCGCCGGTAAGAGCGGCCTCGACGTCTACCCCTCGCTCGAGGAGCGCCTCGACCGGGCCAAGCTCGACCACCTGAGTAACAATCAGAGCTGCGGCCGGCCGTTCCACGACATCCAGACGTTCCACAGCCTGGTCCCCGGGCTCGAGAGCTAAGCCGCGACGCTCGGAGCGCCGTTCCGCGAGACGCCCTCTTCGTCACGTCGGTTTCATCGGTGCAATCGCCGGAGTTCACGCTGAACTCACATATTGCCAAAGTCGTTCAGCGGCGAGCGGGCTTCGTTTCCAATTGAATCTTTCACGCAACTTCCTATAGAGAATATGGCGCGGGGGACGCGCGAATTCGCACTGAGAAAACTGAATGAGAGCTGCTTAAATGGTCTTAGGAGCCATTTGACTTGGCAAAAGGTTACAACGGGTGTTTATTTTACGCTGTTTGCAATGAACGACTAGTAAAATGAGCTCCAAGTGATTCAATGAAAAATTATACTTGTTGCACTCTTTAAATTTCATTGTTTTATAGTTATTCATTGAATTTAATTAAAATAGTATTAATGTTTCATGTTTTCGTGCTATTTTACTACGCATTTTTAACGTTGCAATTAAAAAAGATTTTAATTTTGCAAATTTTAATTTTTACTATTTAAATGGCATACTGTATTATTT
Source organism: Ceratoteleas bidentatus (assembly GCA_022817645.1). Lineage (NCBI taxonomy): Eukaryota > Metazoa > Arthropoda > Insecta > Hymenoptera > Scelionidae > Ceratoteleas > Ceratoteleas bidentatus. The sequence goes on from JABFPB010000810.1 coordinate 16,207, forward strand.
CGTTTTCTCAGTGCACACGTGGTGCAAACAAGAAAGTCGACGCGACGAAAGACTCGTACTCTTGAGCGGAGATTGTCAGAGGCCTTATGTTTTTGGAGATAGAGATGTTGTATCGATAGGACGCGCGTTCGGGGAATGATTTCACGCGAAAGGGGAATCCGATTGCGCGGGACGAGAATTGGGTTCTTCGCGAGTGGATCCTCGTCGCGGCGCAGAAGCCGCTTGAAACAAGGTTCGAGCTGGACGGTTTCTCGCAAACGGACGGTCAGGTTTCATGTAAATACTTAATTTACATAGGACAAATACAAATGTATAGACACTGATTAATGTTAATGTTTACATCGAATTTTAACAATGTAAGATATATGTATATTTACATACAAAGGTGTATGTATGTATATGTGTATACGCATACAGGATAGTCAATGTTTATTAATAATGAATTGTACACTCAGCTTTCAGTGTATTTATATGCGAAGCACTTTTATTGGCTTATGATTGGATGGGTTTTAATTTATTTTGAAATACAGACCAAGGCACGTGTACCGATAACCATACATAAATCAGTGCCTGAACATTGATTATTGTATGTATTCCGTTCGTATTGATTTTTTGGGTAAGTTGATTTCAGCGAGAATAAAACCGAATTTGCGAAGAATTATTTTATAATTTTAGTTAGGAAATATAAAAAAGAAAGAATTATTTTATAATTTTAGTTAAGAAATATAAAAAAGAAAGAAATGACAAAAAAATAATATACTGAAAAAAATTAAAAAACTAAATAAGATTGATATTAAGAATTATAAATGTTTATTTTCTTGATTAGTGTCGGTAAACAATATTCAATGGCGTTTAGGTGTAATCATGGATTGAGTTATTGGTACACGTATCTTGTTTGTTGACTGCTGATTAACGTCAGCGTTTGTTTTCATCTAAACTCAAGTAGTCTTAGTTGAAAACAAATGTAACGTTTCACCCACGTTTCTCCATTTTCGAATTACAGATTGCAGTCTTAATGGATTCAATTTCTCGTCAAATTCGACATTTATTTTTCTTTACACGATTTACTTGCAAATTTTATTTTTCTACACTGTACGTTTCGTCAAGTCAGCGCAGTACTTTTGTCACTGTTCTTGTCAATTCCATGTCAGACCATTCCATTCCCCCGTGAAGTTAAATCCATTACGATTACAAACAAACCGTGTTCATCCGGAACATCGAGTGTCCTTATCGTCAAAAGAATGTAATCAACTAGTGATTAAGTAATTTGACACGCGAAAACTTTTGGAACAATGTGCTTAAAATGATAAAGGAATTGAATTTGTAATTTTATCGTAATTTGATAAACTTTTCAGACGTAAGATGTAACATACGAAAATCCGACGCAGATTAACTAGTATCAATTCGTCGGCAAACTCAATTCATAATCCAAAACTGTACAGCGTAATCCAACTTATTATTGGAAATAGTCTTCGAGATACTTGTAACGATTCATGTCACAAAATTGTACTAGTTTCTCTGTAGTTGCGTAACGGACGATGTAACTTTCAATTGTTTCTCTCCTTTTTTAACAAAACTACTTTTATACCTAACGTGTAAAACTATTATACTCATTTTCGATTCGTATTATTTAGTCGCGTTCTTACACGGTTTTCCATTAACTTGTATCTAGCCAAATGTACACGGAACAAGCTTAGTTATTCCAACATCACTTGTGCAACAATAGGTTTCATAGTTATACACTTTTATATATTTGTACTTCACCATAAAACCGCATTGCAGCGAGTCATGCTTTTTTACTTCGACAAATAACAAATCATTTTTTACTTGTTCTTACGTATACTGTACATCATCACAATCGCAACAAAAATGCAGAATCTTTCAATATTTCCCTATTTTCTTGGTTCTTATTTCACTCGCAACAGAGTAGACCCTATACTTATCACTTCCAAGTACTAGCATAATGTACCTGCTCCTTTACCTGTTACCTGAACCTCTTTTAAATTCTTCTATCAAACTGGATCATAACTTTGCATAATCTCCAGTGATACGGGATAATTGAGTTTCTTCTATTATCCTCTAACTTGTCTATCTCTCCAAATGGGTCTTCCTCAAATGATATGGTAGATCCTCCCCACTCCTATTCCCGGTAGTAAAATTCTTCGAACTATTTAGAAATAGCTGCAGTCTAATAGCCCTTATAGTAACATTGTAAAACTCGGGGGTATTTGCAAATGGTACCGATTTTTTATCTTTTTATACGTGACTTCAATAAAGTCATTTTGCACAAAGCAAGTTTCGTAGGCATCGTAGCAACTCAAGCCTTCAGTTTAATTTCGCGGAGTAATCGTGTATTTTTTTATATACGCATCAATAATGACTCATTAAAACCCAAACTTCCACTGCAAGTCGAACGGCTGCTTTAAGTGTTTGGAATAACTACAGCTGTTGTACATTTTACATTTACAAACCGTAGGTATTGTATTTAAATTTGTAAATACAAATCGGTCCGAGGGGAAAAAAGTTTTATTGTACGAACATTAAATAGCGAATAACGAAAAAAAAATTAATTCAACGGTTGCCGGGTGCACTGTGTAATCGTGCACTGTACAGGTTGTCGACGTAACTCTGGATGTAAACCTAGCGTTGGTTTAAGCGATAGAAACACTTCTTCTTTGTACATAAGGTGTAAGCAAACTTTTCGTAAGGGCAAATCGCGTCTTTGTATAATTATTGTTCATAGAAAATTCGCATGAGAAAAGGTGGATTGGACGAGACTTCTCTCTTGGAATGATTTGGCGCAGACTTTTGTTACCACGTTGCAGACAACTAGACGAGATAGTTGATCAAATTTTTCATATTGAAATACGTGACCCGGTTTTGTAATGATTTTATATGCATCCAACACAGACACGCGTTTGCAACACACAGCTATTCCGATGAATTTTCGAATCAAAAAACGTAGACTTGATCAATTATAATAATTGACACCGAACGCATCGATAAACGTTGACCAAATTGTCCTCGTGTTACCGCCAGCGCATTGCCGTAGATTTTTGCAAACAATACGTCAATTCACTTGTTTCTCCCATCGAGGATTTTCTACTGCAAAATATTTTATGTATATAAAATATATATAAATATATATAAATATATATTTATTAGCGCAGGTGAGAAACATGTTTCTTATTGTTTGGGATATTGGTTGAAAGATGATCATTAAGGGAGTTGACACATTGCTCTCTAGTCAGTTACATTTTTTGTTTCCCTTTCTTTTACGTCAAAGTGCAAGCTGTCGCAAAACATAACTTGACCGAATATTCGTCTTGAATAGGTATCGACTTTCGTTTCACATTTGCACTCTTCATCTGATGTCCGATAATGTCTCAGCCTCCTTAATATCACTTTGATTAACACGATTCTTAAATTAATATTAAAGTATATAACGAGGTCGTGCGTAATTGTTTATTTTGAATGATCGAACCGAGTATTAATGTTAAGTTACTAATCAACAAATTGCAACATGAAAGGTGTAAAACATTTCTACTGACATATCGTAATGTGAGGCGGCTGTTTTTCTTGGGACAATCAAATACTCGGGGTTCCAGGGGAATAGTGTCAAGAAAAACAGTGCGCGCAGAGATGAATTGAATAGTGATTGACCACTTTCAACGTTGCTGAGCAGCGGGTAAAATTTGCAAATTGTTTTTAGGGATTAAGATCATTTAAACGTGGTTATGGTTTCGGTTCCTGAGCATCGCGTTTTTATGTTTACTTTATGTTATTCTAAATGTTTTTTTTGTTTTTTTTCCATTTTAGACCAATTTTGTAAAGATCCATTGGTGCCGTTTTCCAAAAATGTTAACGCTTCTATTGAGCACCTGTAAATTTTGTTTAAATATAATATATTTATAGCGAAAACAATTAAAAATTGATTAAACAATTTTAATTGTAATAAATTAACATTTTACCAATTATATTAATAAAGTGTTCTATAAATAAACTATGAATGGTGATTTATTTCCAGTTCTATTTTTGTGTATGATTAGGATAGGTGTTTCCGGGAATTGTTGTAATTAAATACATAAGATTCACAAAATTTAAAGATTTAATAATCAAATGTTGTGCTAACTGGTTAACAAATTTATCTAAACATATAGTTTTGCTATTTCTGGAAGAATTTACATAACGTTGGCAAATTTCGTTAAGTGCAAGTCGCGTTTCGATTTTAATATGCTGTACATTAAAATGTGTTACATAAATAAAAAGATGTTTAACCAATTAATTTACAATCGATGTGATTTACGTGAAAACATTTTTTAGTTTAATCATCGCTTCAGATATTAAAAATTGTTATTAAAAAGGTACAAAACTGTGTCTCGACGTTCCTGTCTTGAATTGTAAAAAAATCATTACCTGACAAATTTATGGTGGGTTATCGTTGCATAATAATTTATTTCAGTTGTATTTACATTTTTCAATTGGCATTGTTTTAATACCTGCGCAACATTTTATATAGTAAGGCGAGTGTCTTAATCAGTGTTTGAGAAAGCTTTCTAGAAAATTTAAATGTCATGTTGAGAATCGATCGAAGTGTAATAAATACAATCATATCAAAGCAATTCTGCACACTTTCTACCTAAATTGAATGATCATACAATAATAAAAATGTTCAGATAATAAAAAGTGTAAATAATTCCTTTGTTTCAACACAACTAACAACACAATTTCTACAATAAATTAAAATGGTTGACAAAAATCTTTATGTACTCATACACGCATAAATAATTTAGACATCGCCTTACAAAGAACAACAGTCAAAATTAAATACAATAACATTGCAAAGAACAAACTAGAAAAGTTCATTTAAATTATATATAAAATTAATTAAACAATATCCGTTAGTCCAACATAATTTAATATATTATTTCTTTAAATATTTTATCAGGTAAATTATTGTACAATGAGCAAACTTATGGTGAGAAATGTAACAATTATTTTCTCCATTCACCATATATACATATGCATACGTATTTATGTATGTACAATATATATTACATACAAGCATAGATATGCATTTATATTTATAATCCTGAATTGTTGTTAAAACCAGATTGCAGGTCAAACTAACTTCGGCTAATCGCAAAAGAGGTTTTAACAAGTATCAATGTTGTTTTTTTTAAGTATAAATGCAAATATATAATGACATGAAAATCAATTAAAAGTAGAATGACAAAACGAATAAAACAGAAATTTTCAGTTAAAAACTACTTCCACATCAGTTTAATTTCGTTCAAACTAAGATTGCTAGTTTGCACCAGCTTAAACTAGTTCCGATTAAGCCAAGTTTCAATGCTAACAAAATACATACATATAAATATTATAACTATTAACTCTTATGTACGAAAAGTTGAGTGTTTGCACAGCTTGTGTTTACTTTGCCACTCCACCACCTTCGAACCAACAAGATTCTCTAAAACAATAGCACTTCAGTCACGACTTATCCCGTTCTAGGATCAGATCCCTAAGTAACTGCAGAGAATAAATGCTGCACATATACTCAGAACGATGAACATTATCACCAGCCAAATCGGCAGAGTATCTGAAAATGAAAATCCACGTTTATTTAAATGAAAGAAAGGAACAATAAAAAAGTGGTCGATACTACAAATGAGAATTAAAAAAAATATATTCAGAATTGCAGGACTTACGTCGAAATGGAATACTGTGAACGCAAATCCTATTGTCAACCGAAATGCTAACAACTGCTGCTTCCATATTACTAGTGATAGCAGGACCGTCCAGATTGGTTGGCAAAAATTCCAGCCCGGTCACAAACATGCTATGAACCCCGGATACATGCAGCGCCTTGCTCAGGCTGAACGCCACGAATATATCCACGCTGCCGGAAAACATCGTACCAACGGCGACGAACTTTCCATCATCCGACACGGCCAATGCCGACAGAGTCTCTTTAAACGGAACACTTTTCACGATAACGTTCTGGCTCGTGTTCCACAGTTGTAAGTAACTCGGTTCCTTGCCCACAATTGCGTTCGACAGCATGAACAGATGATCACTGGTGGACTCGAATTTACGGTAGCGACACCTTTTGTACAAGTATTTGAGCGAGTTTGGTGGCACCCACGTTAGCTCTTTGTCCTGAATTCCGTCGGAAACGTTCCAGAGGATGGCCTTTCCGTCCTTAGCGATGGTGCACAAGGTCTTATTGTCCGGACTGAAGTCCATGTCATCGATCTCCTTACTGTGGCCCTTCAACTCGTGAATTTTGAGCATTTTTGGGAAACTCCAGAGCCGAATTATTCCATCCAGTCCACCGGTTGCCATTACTTTGCCATTTGGGCTCACGCGAACTATTCGCTGGAGAGGCTCACTTTCACTTAAAGAAGAGGTATTGATTAATCTCCAAAGACTAATAAAGAATTTATTTTTATCTGCACTATATATTCGAATAGTGCATTTTTGAAGTGGCTTTGATAAATAGAATATGATTGATTTGATTTATGATTTAAAAAGTAGTCCTTATATTTTTTTCTGTACAAAAATGTATAAAGATTTAAATGCGTTTAAAGATTTTTTTTACAGATTCGAGAATTAAGAAAATGGCATACCTAAAATCAGTCTGCACACTGTCTGTTGGCTTAATTAACAGATGCAATTTTTTCCTCTTGGTATCGATTTCCTTTATTTTTGGAACCTTTCCTTTTTGTTCCTGAGATCTCCTCTGTCGGACATTATCCTTGGAGGAATGACCTGTGGCATTTTTATTAACTTCTCCATTTTCGATGTGGGACACCTCGGTTGTAACGTTGTACAATTGGCAGTGACTCTCTTGTCCAGCTACAATCCACGATCTTTTGCCGTCGTTGTAGATGGCACAATTCATCACAACACTAGGTCCAGTTTCATGCCTCGTCACTTCTTCGGCGATAAACTTGCTGCCATTGTGGAACAGCTCAAATATTTCCTGAAAATCACAGAGGCATTGAAATTTTAATTAATGTTCTATCCCTTTTAAATTAATTAAAAAGATAAGGCAATTGAAGCAATGCATACTTGGATCTTGAAGGATGTATCAATAATGTATGGATAAGGATGTATAAGTAATGAATCAATTACGTGAGTAATGCTTAACAAATTATTCATATAAAATAGAGTAAAAAATGTGTCTATTCAACAAACAAATTGTTATCACCAATATCTCTGCCTGAATAACGCAAAACATTAAATACATGTTACGTAGTACTTTTCTCCTCAAAGTCCACTTCTATTACACAGACATTACATCATGGATCCAACTCATCAAAAACAGTTTCCCACGATCTACAACATTTCAACATTTTCCCTTAATGCTATCCTTTTTTGACAAACCCTTTTTCCCCCTTATTTTTCAACTTTATAATCTATTTGTGTATATTATAAATATAATCTTTTCATTTGTATTAATTTTTGTAAATTATAAATATATCTATTTAATACATCAAACGAAAAACCAAACAATTCAATTTATATGTCGAAATAGTATTTTTCACCACATGTGCATGGGAAACTCAATTTTCCACGCTAAAAACTGGGAGGGAAATTGACAATTCCCTCCCACTTTTCAGGGAGGGAAATTGAGTTTCCCGTGCACTTGTTATGAAAAGACTATCCAATGTCTATCCAAAATTACCTTAGCAAAATTATATAAAGTGTATATACACATAATTTTCAGTGCCATTATAACTGATAATCAACTGCAATGTCACGAAAACAATTAAAACTTTTTAAAAACAAAAAACTTATCATAATTTCATTTGAATATGATCCGGTCCAATTGCAAGGTCTTCACATGTCCTCCTAACAAACTCACAGAAAACAATATGAATTCTTAATTTGTCTTGTTATTTCAGAAATGCAATAGATTATTAAAAAGATGACAAATTTAATTTGTTGATTTAAACCAATTGAGACTCTCAGCATCTGTTGGTGGTGCCGGAAACTTATATAAATTGCCGATTTCAAGCAAAATGGTATTTCAAATAATCAATTCTAGAAAAATTGCATAATGGAAACCTATTCTCACATTATAAAATAGCAAACTTGAATTGAAAAAAAGTGTTCATTATTACAATAATTACAGTCAGTTAGAATTATCTGCATTAATTTTCATTGTTTCAAAATTCTGCTAGGTTTGCATACTATACTGCTATATTTTACAATACTTTACAAAAAAATCTCATACATTTCACTTTGTATTATTCAGAAATAGTTTAAATATGTGTACAAACAAATATCTTTCCAATTTTGATTGATTTTGATTGATACTTTTACATTCAAACTAACAAAATTAGAAAGGTGAAACTAATTAAGATAGAAACTGAATTATCTTGAATGAACCACATCATATAATTTTTCAGCTACTTATTAGTTTAACCAACTGATTGAGAGAAACTAAAACCAATAAAATAACCATGCAAGGAAAAAATGTCTTATTATTAATTTTCATTTTCCAAATTCACCCAAAATATGCCAACCCATCCATCATCCGAAACACCTACTTGTCTGAGTCGCCTTTCTCTTAAAGTCCATTCTCCAATCCCACGTAAATTCCACAACCACACCAAAACATAACCTCCAACTGTCACAATGACAGATGTAAACAACAAACCCAGAACCAGAATCCCTTCCCTCAACCTCCCCGAACCCTACTTTCCCTCATTTCCCCAATCCAAGTATATTATTATTATTTTTTTTTTTTAATCAATCTGCCAAATCCGAATTTTGACAGATTGCATGCAACGTACAAATCCATTGGCTACGCCAGTCTTGGAGGATCCGCCGCCACCGCCCACCAGGATGTGTCGACTGGTGAGCATTTGCAGAGTGTACAGCGGGAAATTCACCCGGGCCAGCAGGCCACCTTGGTTCCTGTGCGGAGGCATGCTGAGTCGCGACGCCAAAAACGGTTCGGCCGTTGGCGATTGTTTTCGTTTGGCGGCAACGTCAGGTCGCTAGGTCAGCTCCACGTTGCAGTCAGGGAGATAACAGCACTTGGCATGTCTCGGGTCTGCGAGCAGCGCGTCTAACCGGTTACGTACCCCGATGGAAGTCCCGACGATGACAGAGGAAAAGCGCCGCGATTCGTCCACATGCGATTATTAGCCACTCGGCCATGTGTCAAACCAGGACTCGGTCGGCGGAATAGCGACCTGCCGCGAGAGGTAAACGGTTTCCACGTATCCCACGTATCAAGTCGGACTGGGCAATGCGGGAGAAAGAGAAATGTTCCTAGAGTGAGCGGCTGGTAAATGGTTCGGATCTTGTTGAAGCCGACTGGGCATTTTCAAACATATTCAAAATGGGTAACATTTTTTAAATCCGAAGGTGTGATTTTTCACGTATTTATTGTCAGAAAATTGTGAAAGATTTGAAAAAGTACATAAAGGATTTATATTTTTAAAAGAATTGAATTTATTTGTCAAATAATATAAAATTTGATAGTTTTTGAAAATATAGCAAGTTTTAACAAATTTACAAATTTTGAAAACTTTACAAACTGTGAAGAATTGACAAATTTTTGAGTAATGAAAATGTAACGAATTACACAAATTATAAAAAATTTCCAAAATTTGAAACTGGTAAAAATATTACATGTTTGTCAAATGCTGAAAATTGACAAATTTTCAAAAATTGTGAAAACATAATAAGTTTCTATTAATCACAAAAAATAAATTTTTCAGCCGCCTACATAATTGGCTAATTAAAATATCAAGTTTTAACAAAATGGTGATGTATATAAAAAAATTAATCATTTTTAACAAAAAAAATCGACTCAAAAGCATGATTTTTTTACATTGAGGGTAGAGAATTCAATTTCCAATGCAAAACTCAAAATTCCACAAAAATATAATTTTGAGTTTTTGAATGGGATATTTTTTACCGTCTTGTAACTCGAGGACAGAGTTTCTGGCAAACTTGGGATAAAGAATACAATAAAAGAATGCAAGAAAAGAATACAAAAAAGAATACAAAAAAATCAAAGTAAACAAAGTTTGCACTGATTTTTAAAAAATTTTCCAACAGGAATACCCCCTCAATCAATGATAATAAAATGAGAAGATATATTACTTCACCATAGAAGAAATTCTTTAGGGCCATTTTACTACCAAAAACTTTGAATAATAGATGAAGCTTCTCGCACGTTAACACTTTCAATTGGAACCTAATGTGGATAAAATAGAAAACTAACAGTATTTCTTCTGATGTTAAAAATCGATAAAAAAACCATACAATAGTAGACAATGTAAAAAATAATAGTTTCCATTTATTAATCATGTTTGTATCACCATATTCAGTCTTATCATTTAAAAACAGCCTTATACAAATCTATGTAATATAAACTTCAAGAATCTTTCCAGTCTTGAATCTAATATGTAAACGTAATATTAGGCAGATGTTATGATAAATTAGAATATATTATGACAAACACTACCGCTGTTGCAATCTTTGAAACATAAACATATCTTCCTTTTAATGAAATATCATTTAACTTAGTTCTGACCAGACAAAATACTAACACACAGTTTGTAACAACATACAAAACAATCAATCTGCAAAACCTCTGTCTCAGTCATTCAATGGCCTTTCTCTTTTAGATGCACCAGGTCGTCCTTGCAGATGTAACTTGCAATCTGCTCTGTGCATTCGAATGGCAGAACATAAATCTTATTGAGGATTTTCCGAACCACTTCGTGTCTCTCTTTTCCAAATTTTAAATTCGCTATACTTCTATTCACGGCGCCGCGAATGATGCCAACGTAGAGTGGAAACTCCTTCACAAATGTTTCCTTTCTCACCATCTTCTTCATTTCGTCACTCCTCAAGTAAGAATTCATCTTGCATTTTTCGTTCAATACCACATCGTAAATCGACACCTCAGATTTCCGAAGGCAGACCATCTTCTCCTTCATCTTCTCAATCTCCTTTTCATACATATCCGTGGCCATCTCCGCATTAAAATCCAAATCTGCTTGTTGTTTCGAGTACTTTTGCAGGCAGTGTGCATTCTTCTCGCTGACCTTCAAACCCAATGTCTGCATCTTCAGCACAGTCTTGAACATGATGATCGCGATATGCGAGCTTTTCTTCACGCACTCTATTACCGGGGTCTTAAGATTCCAGTTCTCGATCTCAATATCCGCGCCGGAATTGAGCAGTGTTCTGATGGTCTCCTCGCTGCTCTTTCTGACGGCGTAGTGCAGCGGGGTGCAATGGCTCAGGTCCTGGACATTCAGCTCAGCGCCTCGCTTGATTAGCAGCTCCACTGTTTCGTTCAGGTAAACCCTCCTTCCCTCCTTGACCGCGAGGAGCAAAGGCGTCATCCCGTCCTTGTCCACGTGGTTGATGTCAGCGCCACAGTTCACCACCCGAACCACGGCCTGGTGGTTGCGTTCGCGTATCGCCTGGAACAGCGGAGTCTGGCCGTTTTTGTCCTCAGCGTTGACGCTGAATCCCTCGTCGACCATCTTTTTGACCATGTCCACCTTCTTGCACTTGACCGCCGCGTACATGATTTTGTAGCGTTTGCGTTTGGGGAACTGGGTCTCTGGGACTTTGCTCAGAAGGAGGTCGACTATTTTCGAGTGACCCTGCGCCACAGCGAACACCAGCGCCATCCTGCCTACGTCATTTTCCGTCTGGTTGGGCCCCGTGACATGGTCTAGCAGCAGCTGGGTCATTTTGATGTCCTTGTTCTTGATGGCCATGTCCAGAGGACGATATCTCCCCTTACTCTGGGAGACGATGTCCGCACCCGACTGCAGCAGCAACTGGACCATTTTTTTGCTCCGGAAAATTGCGTAGTGCAGCGGCGACATCCGGTGGCAGTCGCGAGCATTCACGTCTGCGCCGTGCTCTATTAGGAAGCGCGCTAGGGATCGGTTGCTCAGGAAGACGGCGAGATGAAGCGGCGTCATGCCGTGTTGTAGGGAACAACTCAAGTCTTTGATGCGCGTACACTTCAGTTTGCAGTGCATCCAGTTGAATTCAGCCATATAGCATCTGCAAAACGGCTCAGCGGTTTTTGCATTTACATTGGCACCCATGTTTAGGAACCTAGTGACGAGGTTCATGCAGTTCTTCTTGATGGCGAAGTGCAGCGCTGTGAAGCCTTTGGAGTTCTGCAGGTTGATGTCTGCCTGGGCCTCCAGCAGCAGCTCGAAGATGTTGTCGTAGCCTCTGTCAATGGCGCATTGCAAGGCTGTGGCCTCGTAGCATTGGAAGTTTACGTCCGCGCCTTTGCTGAGGAGTAGCTTAACCAAAGACTCGCTGCCGACCTCCACGGCATGGACCAGAGCGGAACATGTCTCAACAACCGGCGTCTGAAACGGTTGTTCTTTCCTGACCTGGTTGACCTTGGAGCCTCGGCTCAGGAGCAGGTCAACCATTCCTCTGTCTTCCAGCTTCACAGCCACGTGCAAGGGACGGTCCACCTTGTTCTCAAAAACGTCAATGTTCGCACCGGCGTCCAACAGGAGATTCATTATCTCGTGGCTCCGGTAGGTGGCGTAGTGCAGCGGAGTCGAGCGGGAGGCATCCACGAGGTTTGGGTCGGCGCCGCCTTCCAGGAGTAGACGGACTATGTTGGCCTTGTTGAGGTACACGGCGACGTGAAGAGGACTCATGCTGTACATGTCCTGGAAGACTAATTTCAAGGGGTCTGAGGGATCGAGGGATCGCAAAGAGACTAATGAGCAAAGAGGCTGTGAAGTGTACCGAAACTCGTTACGATAGTTGACGTCAGCGCCCTGATCCAGAAGGAGCTTTACAATATCCTCGTCGCAACTGTCGATGGCGCAATGCAGAGGAGAAAAGTTAAATGGCTGCTTCAAGTTGACGTTGGCACCACGTCTTATGAGTAGGCGAATGATTTCTCTGTTGTTTTTGTTAATTGCAGTAATCAGGGCATTGTCGCAGTTAAAGAAACTTAATTTGCTTGAAAAGTTGATGTCGGCTCCCTGTTTCAAGAGAAACCTGATCATGGAGATATGCTTGCTCTGAATGGCGTGTACTAAGGGAGGAATCCTCAATAAACCTGGATCAAAATCGATAGTGGCTCCCCATCTGATAAGTTCTGCGGCTACATCGATGTAGTTTTTGGAAGCAGCAAGGTCAAGGGGGGTCATGTTCTGAGAGGACATGCCTTCAATATCTGCCCCGTGGTATATTAATAATGCGATGGTGGGGACGTGTCTTTGGTGTACTGCAAGGTGGAGCGGTTCAAAACCCTTAGAGTTCTTCTTGCTGAGAGACGCATTGTTTTTCAAAAGGATCTTGATGATGGCTACATTTTTCGTAGTGATGGCGAGTTCGAGGGCAGTTTCGCGAAGCTCATCCTCAGCAGTTGCTGCAAGTTGGGCCACGAGGACCAGGTCGTGCTGGAGGACAGCTTGGTGAAGGGTGATTAAGCCTGGCAAATAAGACGTTGGGTTAGATATTTTCTTTCTGTTTGGAAGTATTATTGCAAAGATTTTATTAGGAATTGTTATATATAATTGTAGTAATTCAATATTATTGCAAAGTTGTAAAGCATTATATTTCTCATAAATCTGTTAACCGATAAAAAAAAAAACATTTCTTCATTGTGAAAAATGAGTTCTTTTTAACGACTTTTTAATGACTGGCAAATACAACTAAACTGTACAAGTTTCAAGTCAGACTAGTAACCAGAAAGATTAATTGATTGGTTTACGAGAAATCTCTGGTAGCGCATTCAGAAAAACACTGGATAAGTCACACGTTTCCTAAAGGGGGGGGAGGCAGAATTTTGAGTTGATAAAATTATTTTTGAAAATTACATTATGATCTTTAAAATAATGTAGTCCTAACCCATTTGCATCTCTTTCTTTGTTACTAAAAAATTTTAAGGTGTATAGAAATATTTCCAAAACATAATTAGAGGTTAAGATTTAAAATCTTTTTTTTAGGTTATACTTTAAGATTTTAAATAAACTAATTGCTGAAAATAAACGACATAAAAAATATCTAAAGAAAACTTACTGTCGCAGTTATCCTTATTTTTCATTGGTTCAAATTTACTGCGTTTTGGCAATGAGGGTCCGGTGTCTTTCATCTTGACGAAATTAGCTATATCTCTGAAAAAATAGATAAATAAATTTTGACATGAGAAAATAATTGGAATTTTTGAACAAGTAACCTAACACCGATGTGTTTTACTTTTACGGATTTGATACATTCGTTTGTTGTAAAGATGATCACATTTCACAATCAAATGCACAATTTGTTAAAGCTCTTTTGAATGGAACTGATAAATGTTATTTGGTAGACAATTACAAACGGAAAAAACGATGTCACTCAAAACACGTCCCTGCACGATTGCTAGAATCTACCGATTTTGTGGTTATATGTAGTAGCATTGCCAACGGTTTTTAAATTGGCGGGAAATCCGTCGATTTCTACAATTGTAGACTCAACAAAAGGGGCCGGGTGTTTACCGAAGCGGTAAGTCGTCTCTTGCGCTTTTCGCTAGTGGTGGGGACTGTATCGCAAACGACACTTATCAACATAGGGAGGGGGCAATGCGAATTTCGTAACCCGAAGCAGTTTTCGCCTTTCATTTAGTTACCCTGTAAACAGATTTTGATTAAAGTGAATTCAAAAGAATTGAAATTTTTAGTTATAGATTCAGATAAATGCATATCGATTCAGATGCAATAAATGCAACTGAATCGACAATCTGCATTTCGTTCACATAATCAGTATATTAATTTGTACTAATAAAATGAGACATGAATTCAAATGCTACTCATTTCACTGCATATTAAATAACATTAAAATTTCACAGTATCAATATTTCGTTAAGGCAATAAAATTTAACCCCAGTGGAACATAATTCGTTGTGATTTCTACAATTTGACTTAATTCACGAGGCTAAACTTCTACTACGTTTCCCGAATTGAATAGCATCCCTGATAGCAAGCATTATATAAATTGTATATAAATGTTGTATAAAGAATTTATGTAAATGATTTTACATACAGTTTACATCAATGAA